>SNQJ01S0294699.1:0-10607 GCA_010110895.2 Picea sitchensis | reverse complement strand
TTGATGAGTCATAGTTGATGAGTAGTTGACACATGATTGGTACATACTAGGTAAATGGTTGGATGCACTTGTTTATGGTACAAGTTGATTACAGGTTATTTGGTATAGGTTGGTGCATGGTTGATGGACTTGTTTATGGTACAGGTTGATTACAAGTTGAGGTCCATGTTGATGCATGGTTCAGATTTATTGGTATAGGTTTACAATGGTATATCTCATAGTGACAGGTTGATAGTGGTTTCATCCTTCTACTTCTACTTCATGGTGGCAGGACAGGGCAAGGATAGGTGGTTGTAGCCACCTTTCGGTTGTAGCCGGAGAACATAGGGGGTTGTAGCCTCCTTCTAGTTGTAGCTAGATAATTGGGGAGTTGGAGATTCCCTCAGGTTGTAGCCTGAGAAACTAGGGGGTTGGAGCCTCATTCCAGTTGCAACTGGAAAACAAAGGAAGTCGGTGCTTCCAATGAATGTAATTCTTCAAGACATATAATAAAAAGAATTCCATGGTTTTCTCCCGATTTGGGTTTCCACGTAAAACACTGGTGTACTTTGTATGTGTATGTCTGTTCACTTGTTCATTGCTTATTTACTCTGTAGTTATTGGATGATAATGCTTCATTGATATAACACTTGGATTATATGGTTAAAAATAATTAAATTGCTCTATTATTGATTCACCCCCCCTCTCAGTAATCCAATAGGGCATCTATGTGATGTTAGTCCGCTAGTCAGATGTAAATGTATGCTAAGTGCAAGTAGACTCCGTAAGTGCTTTGTGCATGACTGTAAGAGACTTGCAGAGCTAAGTGCAAGTGGTTGTAACAGATGGTGGAAGGATTTGTGCTGTAACGCAAAGAAGAAGGATCTAGCGAGTTGCGCAGATCGTTTGTCCTATGTGGAGAAGCGTTTTGAGGCTCTGTGCATGTAACCTATTGAAAAATCTAATAAAGAAGAAGAGTTGGTGGACGTAGCCCCAAGGTGGGGGTGAACCATGTAAATATTGTGTTACTCTGCTCTGTGTGATGTTCTGATGCGTTTATATGTTATTTTCTAACTGCTTTGAGATGATTAGATAAATCTTCTTATGCTTAGTGCTAATGATATGTGAGAATTTTATATTTGATCTGTATGAATATGTTTAGTGCTCGATCTGCTAGATCTGATCTATTTACCTATGCTAAGTCCTTAAATACATTAGATCAGTGTGAATGCTATGAAGCTATATTTTATCATTGAAGTGGATATTGATTTCATATTGAGGAACTGACGATGATAAGTTCTCTATTAAGTATCATAATCACAGATCTGTGTCCCAGCTAAGGTTGCAAACACCTGAGTCTCACAACCACCCCTGCCTCTACCTCGGGTGAGACTTCATCTGCTTCTCAGGTGTTGTCGAAAGGGCCGGTAGTTAGGGTTTTGTTGGTGCATTGTTGTAGCGTTGAACCCTTGGTCTGCCCCTGTGCCAACAAATGGTTCTGTTTTCGGGACCTGAAACTGTGATTGTTGGGAATTCAGAAAGAAGAAGCTTTGTGCAAAGATTTGTCCTGAAGTTGTGAAAGCTTTGTGCGTAGATATATTTCCCTAGTGCGTAGTGTTTTACTTAACCTGTGAAGCTTTGTGCCAAGAGGAAGGTCAGATTTGAAGAAAAGAGGTCATATCTGTAAGCTCTGTGCTTTGATAAAGGTAAGAATAGTAGATAAATTCTAGATCTGAAAGCTTTGTACTATAAAAGTAAGATAAGTGGAAATTTTTGTTTCTAAAGTATGGATCTAGGTATGTTTGATAGGTTTTGTCCTAATTTGAAAACTAGGGCACTAATAGATGAAAGAAGGCTTGATATGAGTAGATCTAATAAGAATAGTGAAAGATATGTTATACCTATGCATAGAAAGAATGTTTGGACTAACAAATGGATGCAGGATCCTAGAAAGAATTTGTTGCAGGTTATCTCCTGTGATCCTAGGGTGTAGTACAAGAGAAGCTAGGGATCATTTAAAAGAAAGAGAGGATTAGTCCTCTGTTACAGTTGCAAAAGACTAGGACATATTGCTAAGGAATTCCCTGGAAGAAGACCTAGTTGTCTTTGTTGCAAATCTATGGACCATGAAGTGTTGGATTGCCCTAGAATGATTGCTAAGCTTGAAGGAATGAATATGAACCAGGAAACCCCTAAGACAGATCCAAAAATGGTAGAATCCCAGAAAGAATCAGAGAAAGTATTGTTATAGATGAAAGAAACCCTAAATGACCACCGACATATCATCTTATCAGGGATCTTCAAAGAAAAAGAATGCATCGAAGCAAGAATAGGATACTTTGACATTGACTGTGTTCTGGATGAAGAGACATGGGTGAATATCATGACAGAGAGAACTTGGGAAGCTATAGGGAGGCCTACTATGATTCCTTCATTAGGAGGAGTAGGATTATTCAGAGGGAAACTGGTAAACCTATGTGGAACGCTCACTCAGATACCTATGAATGCTAATGGAACTTCGACAGAAGAAGATTTTAAGATTATTAAATTTATTGAAGACAGCACCTTGTTTACCATGTTGCTAGGAAAACCTTGGATTGATGGAGATCAAACCAGATGGAAGGAAAAAGAAGAAGTTTTGTAGCAAAAGCAACAAGAGTTAAAATATTTCGTGACTAGAAGGATCTTACACTTGATTAAAGAACAGGAGAATAGATCGAAGCTATTTAATACTAGAGACCCAAATGTCGAAGCTGCAAGAACATTAGAAGACCCACAGAAGATTGAAGTGCCTATCCCAGATAAAGAAGAGGTATTACACCTGAATCCTAGGAAAGAATCTCAACAGCGCGCAGTGACTATGTCAAACGAAGATAAGAATCAAAATGGAAAAAGACATATCGAGACGAAGCTCACTGGAAAGAAGGCTATAAAGTTAAGTAATAAGAGGGATAAGATTGAAAAGTTATAGAAAGTTCCAGAGGGAACTTTGCAAGAGGAAAATTTGAAAAATTGGAGTTTCGTCGGGATATCAAAACAGTGACACATGGCACTTCGCCATGGCGAAGCAATATAGTCATTGGGGACATTATAACCATTTGATTGCCGCCCCAAATGGGTAGAAAGGAATTTAAGGCTCGACACCAAACCATTGGACCGTGCCATAATGGACCAAATAGATTTAATGAAGGCTTCATACCCATTGCAAGAGACCTATTGCCGATTTACCTATTTATCTCTTCGTGCCACGCACAGAGAACACTTTTGCTAACAAAGATTTTGAGCCTGCGGACCAAGTGAATTTTATACAATTATCATTGCACTCTTGTTGTTTATTCTAGTGTCATATCTAAGTTAATTTGACCCCGATATAATTAATCCCGAGCGTGGATGTCCGAGGAACTCAATGCAGTCGAAGAATCAGTGACGTAAGTACTCATTTACCTGATGACTGAAAGAGTCATGTTAGATAGAGGATTATCCACAGGTGTACAAGCATCATCCACGAGAGGACTGCTAGCCTCTCCGTCAACTGCTAGAGCTGGACCATCCCGACCATCAGATGAGAAGTGAACCAAGCATAGGGATGATCTTGTGAATACTAAGTTGATTCTGAGAATATTACCCACCTATCTACCACCTCTGATCGGCTCAATAAATCGAGATAGTGTGCCCAGAGACTTCGAGTCTGCCTTGGTCATTGCATACCTCCCGAAGGGGATACGCGCAGTTCACGCAAACCAAGAAAAGATTGCAGCGTTGAAGTTTATTTACTTCAACCTCGGCATTAGGAAGGTCTATGACATGCTCGCCCCACATAAGTACCTGACTAGAACAAAGGGAAAGAATTCAAAGATCGTCCCTCAGTCATGGACTATGAACCTCGCATAGTCCACGCTACTTAACATCATGAAAATTCCTCACTTCGAAAGACAACAAGAGGTGAATGCATGTGTCAAGTTGTTGTTGTCCTGTTACCATGGCGGATACTTGTGGTTAAACCATCATATCACAGTGGATCCGACATTGATCAATCGGATCACAGGGATGAGTATGCAAGGCCCTGACCCACAGGATTTCTATCCTAGAAAAAACATGGATCGCGCTCTAGCTCAGAGGATCAAGGACACCTACAGCGATGTCGAGAAGGGCACGTGAGGCTACAAGGTAGATTCTATCCAGAGAGACGCAGTGCACCTCGCTTGTCAATTGATCGCAGGAAAGTTAGTACGAAAGAACCAACCCACCCAAGTCACTGGTTTTGTAGTCGACCTCGCAGGGAAGTGCGGGGAGGGCTTACAAATGAATTGGGCATAGTACCTGGTGAACCAATTAGAACTTGACTGCAGAGAAGCCCATAATCAAGGGTAAGAATTTCATTTCAGCTAGCTATTGATCCTGATCGCTTTCATTGCCTGGGAGATGCCGGAAAGTGCGACCTTCCCGGACATCGAGCCCTTTGAACCTTTGGCCACAAATTTAAGTACATTGTGGTATTCCAGTCACATGAATAAGCAATGGAAATCAAATGTCATGTTCCACAAATACTACAACCAGTTGAAGGTATCCATACAGTCTGAGCCTCGCGTGACTCTGAATACTTTACACAAGTTCCGACCTTTGATGAAGTTCAGCGCTGATAGGCATTTCATTTATATCACAGCACGCATCGATGGACATAAGCAATAGCTATATTCCTACTACAAATTGACAGAGGAGGACTTGGAGGATATCACCAAGGAATGGTCGGTGGACCTCCTTATTCCAGCAGACCCTGCAGAGATATCTAACATAGACAGCCCAGAAACTACCCAAGATACACCCAGACCTGGCAAGACAAAGAAGACTGAAGAGGTTTAGGATTTAGATAGTACATCTGTGAATACTGCTTCCATATCACCATAGAAATGAGGTGATGGAAAAGAGATAGATGGCATAGAAGCCGAGAAAAATAAAGGCGAGGTAACACTGCCTAGAGACGAGGAGGACCCCTCTAAGAAAATGAAGGTTTCTCCTCCGAAGCCTTCATCCTGGAAGAAGTCGAAAGAAACAATGACCAATTTGTAGACTATCCTCACCCCTGATGACTTTGATTTCATCATAGCAGCCCTGAATGATGCTTCGCTGGAGATAGCAGAAAAATAAGAGGCTAAGCAGGAGGAGATGTACAATCAAATTGAGGTTGAGATCCAAGGGGTGAAGCAGGCACTACAGTCTAGCCGTGTAATATCCACTGTGCATGTACCATTAGGAACACCAGAACTGGGAGATGAGCCAACTCAACTCCACTGAATAGATGATACATTTGAAGCTCGCCCTCGATGAGCACAGGAAGAAATAGCGCAATCCACCCAGGCTTTAGCACAAGTACAGGGAGTCCTTCTAGAGCAACACAGTACTACAGAACGCGAAAATCTTGCTCTCCAAGCGAAGTGGGATGAATAAAAAACACAACTGCAGCAAATCAAGGAAAATTTTCTCGCAGAGCAACTCAAAGTAAAGGAAATGTTCAACAGAGCACTTCACTCTGTAACAGTTGTAGAAGTAAATATTGAAGAGTCAGTTCCACAGCAGGTGGCACAACTTGAAGAAGTGATCCAATAGCTACAACAACGCATCGCAGATTTGGAACTACGCACTGTGCCTGAGACCCCGCAAGATGTAAGAGACCTAAGGGAACCAACTACCTGAGGCACAGTTGACAGACTAAAATCTCTTACCCTGGAATGCAAACAGTTGAGTAACCGCAACGCCCAAACATATGAGAACCTCACAGAGAATTCATAATTGTAGGCATTGGAGTCGTATCTCAAGGAAGCGAAGCAGCACGCAGACACACTACAGGCATAGATGAAGGCCCTGTCATCCGTAGAAAGAAAGAAGTGGTCTCAAGAACAGTGGACCGCCCAGTAGCAGATCCATACGATTCAAAGAAAAGTTATGGAAGTCACTCAATGGCTCCAACCAGTACAAGATAAGGCATGCCAATTGTTCACAAAGGTCGAGAGCCGAGGTGTAGAGCTAGAACAGGTTGTCACCACAGAAAAAGAGCGCTTAGAAGGGCCAGTGAATGACACAGTAATCCAGGAGTTCACCGAGCAAGAGGTCGTAGCACAGCAGCAGGTCGAAGCAGCTCAAGCCAAGCTCAAGGCATTCGAGACAAAACTAGTCAGACCAGAGTGACTCGGGATGCGTCACAGGTGAGTTTTGGGGGCCTGTTGGCCCTTGACCAAGTTATGGGAGATTCTTGGTCATGTTGACCTATTTTGGACTTCGAGAGACTGTCGAAGGAGGAGCGCAAGACGAAGCAGAGATCATGGGGTCTCGGCTCCTTTTTGGGTTTTTGGGATTATGTAACGGGTTTGGTATCTCAGCCCATGGGTTTACCCATGCTTAGGCCTATTTTGTAATATACAAATAGATGTCTAGGCAATGTAAGGGAGGGCATCTATGTGATGTCATGCCGCTAGTCAGATGTAAATGTATGCTAAGTGAAAGTAGAGTTTGTAAGTGCTTTGTGCATGACTGTAAGAGACTTGCAAAGTGAAGTGCAAGTGGTTGTAACGAACGGTGGAAGGCTTTGTGTTGTAACGCAAGGAAGAAGGATCTAGCGAGCTGCGCAGATATTTTGTCCTATGCGGAGAAGGGTTATGAGGCTATGTGCATGTAACCTATTGAAGAAGATAATAAAGAAGAAGAGTTGGTGGATGTATCCCTAGGGTGGGGGTGAACCACGTAAATATTGTGTTACTCTTCTCTATGTGATGTTCTGATGCGTTTATATGTTATTTTCTAAGTGCTTTGAGATGATTAAATAAATCTGCTTATGCTTAGTGCTAATGATATGTGAGAATGTTAGATCTGATCTGTATGAATATGTTTAGTGCTTGATTTGCTAGATTTGATCTATTTACCTATGCTAAGTGCTTAAATACATTAGATCGGTGTGAATGTTGCGAAGCTATGTTTTATCAGCAAAATAGATATTGATTGCATATTGAGTAAATGACGATGTTGAGTGCTCTATTAAGTATCATAATCACATATTTGTGTCCCAGATAAGGTTGCAGACACCTGAGTCTCGCAACCACCCCTGCCTCTACCTCGGGTGAGACTTCATCTGCTTCGCAGGTGTTGTCGAAAGGGCCGGTAATTAGGGTTTTTCTGGTACATTGTTGTAGCGTTGAACCCTAGGTCTGCCCCTGTGCCAAAAATAAGTATCAAAGTTTTGATACCATATCCTTGGAGATTTATTTAACCCATACAAGGAATTTTTCATCTTGCCAACCATCTCTTTCTTACCCTTCACTGCAAAACTTTATGGCTATTTCATGTAGATGTATTCTTCAAGATCCTCATGTATAAATGTTGTCTTTTCACCCATCTATTATACTTCAAGATCAAAAGTAACAGTAATAGACATAAGAAATCTAATAGAATTCAATTTAGAAACAAGAGAGAAAATGTTACCAAAATTAATTCCCTTTAACTGGGAATATCCTTTTTCTACTAGGCTAGATTTATACTTTTCCACTTTACCTTATGCATTCAAATTCTTCTTAAACACCCATTTTCTACCAACAGGATTTCTTCCAACTAGAAAATAAACTAGATGTATGTTGGATCATGTTGTCATTGATGCCAAAGGTTTAATTAATTGATGTCAAGTGATTGATTGATGCCAAAGGATTGATTGATTGATTGATGTCTTTTCATAGCATACTAATGTAATATGTATTTTCCTTGATGAGAATGGATTGATGTCAAGTGGAATCATAGTCATATGATGATACATAAATGAAGATGGATCAATGAGTTGTCATTGATACATGATGCAAAGATGAAGATGGATCGATGTGGTTTCTTTGATATATGATGCATAGTTGGTTTGATGTAAAGATGACTCATTATTTTCTTATCATGGTTGATAAGGTACACAAATGGATGAACTCAAAAGTGGTCCCCTTATGGTGAAATCCCTCATGGGAAGAAACTTCTTGGTTGAGTTATCCTTGAAGTATGGTTGGAGAACCCATGCTTGAATGTGGAATAATGAGATGAAGATCAATGAATCTGCCAGTGGAACTATCCTATATGGATAGTGCTTGTCATGTCATTTCCAGTGGTATGTGGAATGTCACATAAATCCTCATGGTTTGAGAGTTATGGACCTACGAAGATGAAGGACCCTCAAATGTAAGCTTGAAGCCCCAAAAGGTCAAAGAAGTCAAAGAGCTTGCAAAGAAGAAATTATTATTTAAATGGTAAATAAAAGTGAAAAAGTCAAGGAATATTTAAATGATAAAGAAATGGAGAACATATAATTATGGAAAGTGGTTAACCTTAAAATAGGTTAAGTGACCTAGAAATGGGTTAAGTGACCTAGAAGTGGTTTAAGTGACCTATAATATGCTTCTAAGGAAGCTACTTGGAGAGTATAAATAAGAGGCAATGGTCTCTTGTGACAGGCATCTCTTGTGTATCTCTTGTGCATCTCTTGAGCATGTATTCAAGATTTATTTTGAGAGAGAGGAGATCTGGAGGATCTCATGGATGCATCAAAGTTTCGATAAGTCTGAGATCATGATGGAAAAAGTCTCGAAAGTTCAGAAACCCTAGTTTCTAAGGTATACGCGGGATGCAATGAGTCAGGGCTCATACATACGTGGGCTGAATGAGGACAGGGCGCGTATAGTGGATGAACTCATGAAGACTTTTGGTTGAGTTGATGGCAGGCTCTTGAAGACTAAAGCAGGTTCTAGATCTGCATTCTATGGGCTCAGATCTGCCATAGAAATTATGGTATGGTTACATTGTTGTCTTGATGGATACTCTTGCTTGTTGTGTAGTAAATGTTTAAGTAATTCTTGGTATGGTTGGTGTGATGTGGTTTGTGTTGGTTGATGGAGTGAGAAACACTCTTATGATTCAATACTGATATGATTTCTATAGTATATTGGTTGCTTATACATGATGAGTAGCATTCATATTGTATGGTTGAGAAGCATGAGTAAGTTGTTGGAGAGCTTGGATGTGTTGTGATTGGTTATGGATCAGTTTGGACAATGAAAAACATAAGAGAATGTGATTGAAGGTTGTAGAGGATCTGAGTTGATCTTGAAGAGAAAACCCTAAGTAACTCAGATGTGATACGCAGGCTGTAGTACAGACTAGTCGTGTACATATGCGAGTTGTACTACTGGTAGGGCGCGTACATACACGTGCTACACTACAGACAGGTCACGTACCTGTTGACAGATTGATATATGTTGAGGATTGTTGCCTCATCTCAGTTGGTGCTGAGAGTGTAAGTTGAGTCTTGCATTATAGAGTTGGTGCTCTTGTGGAGTTGTATTTTATTCGGTTGTTGTTGATAAACCCAAGGATTGTAGTCTGTAATAAAAAGAAAATTGTACATACATCTTGTGTTACTTGTGTTCCTTGTGATGATGATTTTTTGATGATATATTTTTGATATATGTTCATATTTAACTAGTTATAAATAATAGAAATAAGTAATGAGTAAATGGTGATTGCTAACTAATGAGTTTTGTGAAGGGGAAGTTTTGGAAAAATAGTCCTACATTGTTCACCCCCCCCCTCTCAGTGTAGTCGGTGTGTCCAATAATTGGTATAAGAGTGGGCCTTCACTATAAGCCTTAAAAATATTGGAGGAGATCTATGGACACACAAATGGGTGATGAAGTTCCAATCCTTGATGAAGAAAACTATTCTACTTGAAGAATAGAAATGAGAGTGCATTTGAAAGAGATGGGAGAGGGTATTTGGAAGGAAGCCATTGGTGGATCATTTTCCTTGAAGAACAAGTCAAAGTTTGCAGCTCAAAGGGAAGGAAATAAGAATGATGCATTGGCTCTCAAGGCCATTCTTAGTGGACTCTCAAGCCATATCAAAGAAATCATAGGACAATGAACTTCCTCCAAGGATATATGGCTAAAGATAGAGGAGACATATCAAAGCAAGAAGGAAAATATTGAAGACCACTCCATCAAGATCCTAAAAGGTAAAGAATCTCCAAAAACTCTTGATTGCATTATTTCTAAATGTGATTATGTTGACAAAAAGGAAGATCTTGAATACATTTCAAATGAAGGCAAAGAATCATGTGATGATGTTTACAAACGGGAAGATCTTGAAGACATTTCAAATGAAGGCAAATAATCATGTGATGATGTTGGCAAAAAGGAAGATCTTGAATATATTTCAAATGAAGGTAAAGAATCCTCAAAGACCCTTTATTACAATAATTCAAAATGTGATGATATTGAATATTTCTCTACAAGTGAAGAAGAAAATCTAGAAATAGTTTGTGTATAGTTTGATGGTAGTTGGCCTATGGAAAGAATAGAATAAGAACTATTAGAACTTCAAAATAAAGTTGAAGAGGGTCTATATGAATATAGCAATGACCATTATTATATAGACTATAGCTATCTTTCGGATAACACTAAAAAGTTTCTTAAGAAGAGTCAAAGGCACATCTTGAAGTTAAAGGAAATGCTCAAAGAACAAGAAGAGAGTAATAAGACTCAATTAGAATAAAATGAAGAAGAGATCACAAGACTAAAGAATGAAAAAGAAGATAAGAAGGTAGATGATGATATTAG
>SNQJ01S0294697.1:0-10607 GCA_010110895.2 Picea sitchensis | reverse complement strand
TACACCAACACTTCAGTTATCAAGGTATTTGGATGTGATGCCTATGTACATGTTCCAAAGGAAAACATGAGTAAGCTAGATAAAAGGTTGAAAAGTGTGTCTTTATTGGGTATAAATATGGTCTAAAAGGTTATAAGTTTTGGAACCCGGAAACTGAAAAGGTAGTGTATCTAGCCGAGATATGGTATTTAGAAAAATCAAAGATGTTTTCAAATAGGAAGTCCTACCAAGGAAGGAAGAACCAAAGAAAATAGAGTTTGAGTAGAAGGATGATGAATCAAACTCTACAGAAGAACATGAATAATAAGAAGAAGATCCTCATACTCCGGCATTAAGGAGATCAGTTTGGGAAATAAGGCAATAAAAAATGTATACTCCACCTAATTTCTATTCAAATTTTTCTTTGTCTATTAATGATGATCATCCTAGAATAGTTATGAAGGTAGTGGATTCATAGGATGAAAAACTCTAGAAAAAGACCATGGTTGAAAAAATGACATCCTTGGATAAGAATGAGACTTGGGACCTAGTGGAGTTTTCGACTAAAAGAAAGTCCATTGGCAACAAATGGGTGTTTAAGAAGAAGCTAAATGTAGAAGACAAAGTGGATAAATTCAAAGCTCGATTAGTAGCAAAAGGTTATTCTCATGTAGAGGGAATTAACTTTGGTGATATTTTTTCTCCTGTCGCCAAGTTAACTCAATTAGATTTCTTTTATATGTTGTTGTTGTGTTTGATTTTGAAGTAGAACAGATGGATGTGAAGACAACATTCCTACATGGGGATTTGGAAGAAAAAATCTACATGAAGCAACCATAAAGCTTTGTTCATGTGAAAGAAAAGAAAGAGTTGGTATACATGCTGAGAAAGTCCTTGTATGGGTTTTAAAGCAATCACCAAGGATGTGGTATAAAAAATTTGATACTTGTATGTTGGGGCTTGGCTTCACAAGGAGCAAAGTGGATCACTGTGTGTATTTCAAATTAATTAGTGATCATCTCATTTATTTGGTCTTGTATGTGGATGATATGTTGTTAATAAGAAACAACAAGGAGATTATCTAGGATGTGAAAACTCAATTGTCCTCTAAATTTGATATGAAGGATTTTGGTGCTGCAAATTTCATTTTGGGCATGGAAATTATAAGAGATCGGGAAATCAAGAAACTCTAGTTAAATCAGAGGAAATTTGTCGAGACAATATTGTAGAGGTTTAATATGCAATCAAGAATGTAGGTGTAAAGTTATCTATGGATCAGTGTCCCAAGACACAAAAAGAGGAAGAGGAAGATGGCATGTCCTGTGCTCCATATGCTAGTGTGGTTGGCAATTTGATGTATGCAATGGTTTGTACTAGACCGAACATTGCACATGTAGTGAGAGTTTTGAGTAGGTAGATGTCAAAACCGGGGAATGAGCATTGGACAACAGTAAAAAGGGTTTTTAGGTATTTGTGTGGCACTACTAGTTATGGATTGTGCTACCAAGGAAAACCATGATTTGATAGAGTGTTGGACATACATGGTTTTATTGAAGCAAACTAGGATACATATGTGGATCACATAAGATCTACACATGGGTATGTGTTTAACTTGTTTGGAGGAGAAATCGGTTGGATGGGCAAGAGACAATATGTAGTGACACTCTCAACTACAAAAGTTGAATACATGGAAGCCACTCATGCAAGCAAGGAAGCAATATGGTTATAGAGATTGTGTTCAGGTATTGGGTTGGTACAACAAGTTGTAAGGATAGATTGTGACAGTTAGAGTGCAATCTTCCTGGCGAAGAACTTGGCTTATCATTCAAAGACAAAGCATATTGATGTTCAATATCACTTTGTAAGAGACATGGTTGAAGAAAAGAAGGTGTTGTTGATGAAGGTAGACACTTTGAAGAATGTTGCAGATTCATTAACAAAATATGTGAGCATTGAGAAGTTCTCTTGGTGTAGAGGATCTATGGGCATTGAAGACCTAGATTGTTGACTATATAACCCTGTAACCCTCATAGACACACCAAGGGCATGAAAATTGACCACATCTTCATCAAGAGGGGGAGCACCCCCATCCTAGAACCAAATCCATGATGCTAGGGTTTCCTATCCAACAAAGATGTTAGTTATAATGTATGGACCATTTCCCAAAGGCATGTGAAAGGGGTATTATGGAGTACTATGAATGGGAGGTTTTGCATAAAGGAAGAGGGGAAAGCTAGCAACAAACATACTCACACCACAACTAATCAACTATTATGTTACTTGGAGGCTCCATTCCCTTGTAGTTAATGGTATATTGGAACTTATATTTGAGTTGCAAATGTATACATTATGGAAAACCAATTTGAAGAGCTCAAACACCTTTCCTTATACACACGTACATAAATATTTTAAACTTATTAATTTTTAAATTTAAATTATTTACATAATAATGTCTAATCTCAACCACTAAATCTTAAGAATCACATAAATAAAAACCATAAACCAAAATAAAATAACAAACTAATAAATAATATTAGAATAGCGAACCAACAAGATTTCCTATGATATTATAAATGTAACCTAATAGAGCAATCAGCTTGATTCCTAAGTTTGTTAATATATGCAAGTGTAAAATTGTGACCTCCTAAAAAAACACACATTCTTAACCATAGAGACACTATCTTTCCCTATTTTTTATTTGGTTAAGTAGAGAATGTTACTTGTAGAATTCATTTTTAATTTTTTAATGATTTATTTTATATTTTTCCATGTGTGCATTTCATTTTAATCATGGTTAACGAAGCGATCTGCAGTCACTATCATTTCCATGCTTTTTATTTTAACCTTTGCCAGCAAAGCAATACATAATTGTTGGTTAAACGTAACTGTCATTTTGATGTTGCGTTTGAGTAAAAAATAAATATAAAAAAACATATACACCGGTTGGATGTAACGTCCCAGTTGGCCGGAAATGAACTCATATAAAATAAATAATATATACCGGTTCGATGTAACGTCAGAATTGGTGGGAAAAATCCAAACGCTGAGTAGGCGTTTTCCATTGGTGAAGATCTCAAAAATCCATTCTCCAGCTCGTGTCTCACCGCAGCTCGAATTGAGCTACATTATATTTGTACATTAATAATGGGAAATATAAACATGGTATATGATATGTAAACAGGATAAAATTTGAGATGGAGAACATATAAAATCTCACGAAAAAGAATGGCATATTCTGCGGTTAGGTTTGTGCTTCTCAACGGAAAATTCAAATGGAATTGGATGGCGCGGCGGGACAAATACTCAACCTAACCGTTGCGTTTTATGAGACTACTGGATCGTGGATATAAAATGTTTCCATTGGTCTCTCTGTTTCTGCTCTCTTTCTCCGTCCCGCAGTTTTGTGGTAATGTTGTGTGGAGCGCTCCTGGTCGTTTTTTGTTTTGTGTGAGTATGAATGTTTGTGCAGTGCTAGGTGTGTGTAAGTTTGTATATGTCCGTCTCTGTGTGTTTGTTTGTATTGTGATGCCGGAGAGAGAGAGCACCAACATTCATACATACATCTGAAGTTGTAGCGGCCACCCAAACCAAACATGTTCAATGTTGAAGGTGATTAGGTTTTGATTGTGAAGCGCTTTCCTTCCTGTTTTGAATAATGGATGCATTAATTTCGGATTTGTTATGGATGGGATTTTGATGTAATAATTTTCTTGTTTTGATCAGGTTTACGTTTGATGCATTAATCCCTGATTTGTCCATTCATGGAAGGGAATGGGATTGGATTTTGATGCAACAATTTCCCGATAGGGAAGAGCAGCTGTCCAATCTCCAGATTACCTTTTAGGCTGATTTCCTTTTTCATATTGGTTCTGTTATTGTTTCTTTGCATTGCCGTATACTACTTTTTGGTTTTGTTTCCATATCTCTGTATCATATTATTAGAGAGTTCTGCGTTTTCGGAACAATGGGTAACTGAAATCAAGTAGCTGAAAGTGGTTTTGTTTTATTGAATGAATGTTCAGTACAGGCGTGCTATGAACGGTACAAGAAGGTATAGCCACTTGCTCAAAAGACGCAAAAGGTACACATCTCCCTTTTTTAGTGCTATAAGTGTTTCATTTATACTTGAACATGTGACGAGCCTACTGGATGTTTAATCGTAAGACTAGGTTTGTTTTAATGATGTGCCACCTGTGTGCACGCCCCGTCGTGCATTTCTTTTTTCAAGGCTGCTAATACATCTTGAACATGATGTGATTGTATTGCAAATATAATTATGATTCATTTTGGGGTTTCAGTTTTTGAGAGATAATAGCAACATAAAGAACACTCGATAATACATTTTTTCATCCTTTAGAAACAGTGGTGGGGTGGGTCCGTAGAGTTTCAATGACGTAGTGAGTTACGTGACCTGAGGCGTGTTTTTGCCTCCACCGACACAGGAACGAGTCTGCGGAAGTAACAGAGACCACTCGAACCTATTGTCCAGGTTTGGATAATGAAATATTGGAAGATAGACTTTCCTGAAGAGATATTTGAAGAACTATGGTTTTTTTCTTTTTCATTTTTTAAAATTATTTAAAATTACTCTGTTGCCGATCAACTCAATAATTAACTTCAAAGCATGTTAATATTTTTTTATTTTATGTTATATTTTGAGTAACACACCAGAACCTATTACCCAGTTTTGGATAATGAAATATTGGCAGACCACCCTGAAGAGATATACTACCCAGGTTTGGATAATGAATATTGAAAGATAGACCTCACTGAAAAGAGAACTATGCTTTTTTTTCTTTTCTATTTTTAAAATTACTCTGCTGCCCGATCAACTCAATAATTAACTTCAAAGTATGTTAATATTATTTTTGTATTTTATGGTATATTTTTTATTTTTATTTTAAATTATATTTTTGTTAAACTCTGTTTCAGAAAGGCCTTTTTGGTTGGAGGAATTTACATGCGGCTTTCCCTTCCTATCCGTGAAACGATGTTTGGTTGGTTTGCAGGTTACGCGCATGAGATGGCATGGAGAAGAAAGAAACAACAATGAAGATAACTTCACTTTTTTCATAGTTATTTCAGGTTAATTGTGATGGGGTTGTACAATCCAATCCTCCGCAGGGTTGAATTCATGGAGGCAGGTAGGTACATACTGCCATTTGCTAGTGAGATTTATACAAGAGACTATATTAGCTAGCTAATCAGAGCATCACATACATTATTAATCAGAGCATCACCTACATTATTATTTAGAAGTCTATTTGTTAAAAACTGCCTTCGCATACCATCATAGGGTTGCCTATGATGCCTTAATGTAAGGATTAGGTTTTGAGAACGAATATACCATGGATGAGAATGTGCAAATTGGTTAAGAGGGTGTCTGAACTGTTTGTGCTCGGCAAGGTCGAAGTTGAGCTCCTCGCTATGAAAAACTGTATGGATTTCCGGGTATGAGGAAAGCTTTGATCTACGACGATTCCTCTGTCAAATCCTTTTTCTCCGTGTGTTTATGAACAAATCATAAAGCATTATATTAATTTTTTTATTTTATGAAGATTTTAAGATTAATTTTTTAATTTATGGAAATCTTAAAATTAATTTTTTTTAGTTTAGAGATGGTAAGAAAAAATAGTTTAGGGGATCATAAGATTGATTATTTTAGTTTAGGGAAATTATAAGATTTCTTAAAATTAAAAATCTGTTTTTCCTTCCATTTTTTTTTTGTCCGTAAACAGAATATAAAATGCTATATTTTTTTTAACATTTACTAAAGATTTTATCATCAATCTGTTTGTTTGATTAATTTATGAAAAATAATATGATAAGTTAAATTCTTTTTCCATACTTTTAATATGATATTAGAAAGCTCCATTTTAAAAATAATTTTAATTTTGGATAGGGATTATTTATATTAACAATAATAAAGTTATTACGTATAACATGTTTGGGATTATAACAAATAAATAAACAAATAACAATCACTAGATTGTAAAACATGTTTGGGATTATAACAATAAATAAACAAATAATTGAGTTTGTGTGTATATGTGTCTGTGGGTGTTTGTTCATTTTGCCATGGAGAAGTTTGTGTGTATATGTGTCTGTGGGTGTTTGTTCATTTTGCCATGGAGAAGAGAGAGTATCAACATTCATACATACATCTGTAGTTGCAGGGGCCACCCAAGCCAAACATGTTTTATGGTGAAGGTGATTAGGTTTTGATTTTGTGTAGTCTTTTTTTCTATGTTTTGAACAGGTTTAGGTTTGATGTATTAATATTGGCATTAATTTCTGATTTGTATATTCATGGAATGGGATACCAATAGGGCCACTTAAGCCAAATATGTTCCATGTTGAAGGTGATTAGGTTTTGATTTTGTGTAGTCCTTTCCTCCCTGTTTTTAACAGATTTAGGTTTGATGCATTAATTGGCATTAATGTCTGATTTGTATATTCATGGAATGAGATGGTATTTTGATGCAATAATTTCTTGATAGGAGAAGGAAGAGCAACTGTCCAATCTCCAGATTACTTTTTACAACATGTCTATCAAATTAAAACGTTCTGGGCTGTTAGAAACGATAGGTAACTGAAATCAAATTAGTTTAGAGTAGTTTTGTTATATTGAATAAATGTTTAGGGCAACCGTTCTGTGAATGGTACAAGAAGGTATAGCCACTTGCCGGAAAGGCCCAAAAGGTACCGATCTCTTGATAATACATCCGCATCCGCTTGCCCGAAAGGCGCAGAAGGTACGGATCTCTTGATAATACATCTTGAACATTATGTGATGGTATTGCAAATATAATTATAACTATTTTTTGTGTTTCAGTTTTGGAGAGATGCTTAATAGCAGCATAAAGAAAGCTCTATAATACATTTCTTCATTTTTTTTAAAACAGTGTTTGGGTTGGTTTTCAAAGTCGGGGTGACTTGGTGAGTTATTGAGACAGCGAAAGACTACCGGAATCTATTGCCCAGGTTTGGATAATGAAACATGGGAAGATAGACCTTCGTGAATAGATATTTGATATTTCTCTGTCATTTTTAAAATTACTTTGCTGCCATCAATTCAATAATTAATTTCAAAGTATGTTCTTAGTCAAAATTAAGGTATTCATGGATGGCCATGTAGACTCTATTTGAGAAAGGCCTTTTTGGTTTCATTAATTTATATGCAGTTTTTATTATTATTTGTGAATCTGAGCTTACTTGAAAGTTACTTATATAAGATGGTATGAAAGAGATATTAGAACTTTACTTTGTTGACTAATATCAGATGAGATGGTATGAAAGAGATATTAGAACTTTACTTTGTTGACTAATATCAGATGAGATGGTATGAAATAGATTTAAAAACTTTACTTTGTTGATCAAATCAATATATTATAGATATTAGAAAAATGTTAGATATGAAATTTATATATATATATGAAGTATAAAAATTGTTATTTCATAAAAATGTTTTTTTATTAAAAAAAATTGTATTAAAAAGATATTTCAATTTTTAACCAAATTTTGTTGAGATATTTATTAATATTTAATAAAATTAAATATGTAAATAAAAATGCTATCAAAAATAAAAAGAAAAAAAAATGATGGAGGTGTACAAGTCTATATGCAAATTGAATTAGGAGACAAATAGATACACACTATCATATGCCAATTAGAAACTTTACCTTGTTGACCAATTAGAAACTACATTAGCTAATTACAGCCTCACATTATTATTCAGAAGTCTCTTCTTGAAGAACAACGGCTTTCTTATACCATCTTAGGGTTGCCTTAATACCATCTTAGGGTTGCCTTAATGTAAGGATTAAGTTTTCTGCCAGTGTCATAAGGTATTGAGAACAACAACGGCTTTCCTATACCATCTTAGGGTTGTCTTAATGTAAGGATTAAGTTTTCTGCCAGTATCATAATTTATTGAGAACAATTGAACAATTACGCAATGAATGAGAATGTGCAAATTGGTGAAAAGGGCGTATGTACTATGAACTATTTGTGCTCGGTTAAGGTCCAAGTTGAGCTCCTAGCTATGAAAAAAATTGTATGAGTTTCCCTTTAAAAGGTAGGGTTTGCTGGTGAAAGATACTGCTTGTCAAATCTTTTCAATCCGTTTCTTTTATATGTTAACAAATCACAAAATAGTAAATATTATATTATATATTATTTTTTAGTTTATAGAGATGATAAGATTAATTTTATAATTTAGGGAGATTCTAAAATTATTAGAAATCTGTTTGTCCTTTTATTTTCCATAAACTAACAGAAGATAAAATGCTATATATTCATGTTTTTTTATTAGAAAAGATTAATCTGTTTTTTATTAATTTATGGAGATTAGTATTAGAAGTTGAATTTTTTTTTATAATCTTATAATTGTATTATTTTCAAAATAAATTTAATTTTGAATAAGTATTATATATATTAAAATCTCATAAAATTCATTTTGTAATATATTTTTTTATAAGGATAAAGTTATTATAAATGATGTTTGTCGTTATAATCATAGTTGTCAAATTTGATGGAATTGATAAGAAAAACAATTCGAAAATTTGTTAATCCTTTCCCTTCCGCCCAATTATGAGTAAAATTCGATTGTTTTTGTGGTAGAGGGATCTCAAGTGACTAGAGGAGGCCCAGGCTGAAATGGTGGGTGAATTTGACCGAGAATAAAAGCGAAGGAAGGGATCACAACAAAATCTGATTGCACTTGCAAGATCATTTCGTGCTCTGTTGAATTCGCAAATAGTTATGGAGTAAGCTGTTTTTGATGCCCTGCAGATTCCCTTCTATGATGCGTGGGCAATTTTCCTCTTAGCTGTTTCATTTCCCATTTCCTATAAGCTGTTTCATTTCCCATTCCCAGTTCCAGTCCCTCAATTTCATTTTTCAAGTGACAATTCTTCCTCACCTGAACTAAATGGGTATGGGTATATGTAGTAAATATTTGCTAATTCATTAAAATTAAAAAAGAATATGATTTTTCATGTCACACACATGTTATTTATATAAACAAAGGTTGCATGGCAACGCAGTTTCTGCGAGTTAGTTGGAAAATACATGTTGAACAATAAAACTTAATATAACTAAATGCATAAGTAATGAATATTTTTTGTCAAAAGATAATAATTGAGAGTTATTTGTTATTTAATAGTAAGATGAATGGAACTATAATATTTATAAATATATTATAAATATAATAATAAATAATATATTAGATAATAAATATAATATAAATATAATAATACATAATAATAAATACATAGTACAACTTTTTATATTTAGATGTGGTGAGTGGTGAAATTCATTGATTATGTAATTAATTCTATATATTGAAAGACTTGAAGGAAGCAATAACACTTCAATTCTATCAATCAATTAGAAATGAAAAACACAAATATTTTTATTATATCCAAAAATCTATATTTGTTTTTCTATATTAAACATTACATTGAAAACACAAATTTATGGTAAAAAAGAAATTAATATCACATCAATATTAAGTCAAAAGCAAACTCATTGTTATAGTCCCATGGCGGGGACTAATAAAAACTTCTACCTTTTTTACTTAAAAGGCAATCTTAGCTATTTCTTTTATTCTCGTGTGTCAATTTTTGAAAAATGCTGAAAAATCAACCTATAGAAAGTTCGATCATACATTTCTTCATCTTTTTGAAACAGTAATTTGGTTGGTCTGGGTAGTTGAGATGACGTGGTGAGTTACGTGACCTGAGGCGTGTTTTTGCCTAGGCGAGGGAAGGAAAGAGTCCGCTGAAATAATAGAGATTACGAAACCTATTGCAGGTTTGGATAATGAAATATTGAAAGATAGAGCTCCCTGAATAGACATTTAAAGAAATATGATATATTTTTTTTTTTTTTTTAATATTATTTTTCTACCTATCAACAATTCAATAATTAACATCAACAACTCAATAATTAACTTTAAAGTATGTTTTTTTCTTTATGCCTATCAACAACTCAATAATTCAGAGTATGTTCTTTATTAATAATTAACATCAACAACTCAATAATTAACTTTAAAATATGTTTTTTTCTTTATGCCTATCAACAACTCAATAATTCAGAGTATGTTCTTTCTTATGTTAGATGTATTTTATGTTAATGTTTTTTTCTTTATTCCTATCAACAACTCAATAATTCAGAGTATGTTCTTTATTCAATAATTAACATCAACAACTCAATAATTAACTTTAAAGTATGTTTTTTTTTTTTATGCCTATCAACAACTCAATAATTCAGAGTATGTTCTTTCTTATGTTAGATGTATTTTATGTTATACTTATGTTTTATGTTAGATGTATTTTATGTTATACTTATGTTTTATTTTATATGTATTTTATGTTATACTTTTGTTAAAATGAAGGGATTCATGGATTGACCCTGTACACTTTATTTTATATGTATTTTATTTTATCTTTTCCTTACTCTGCCACGGTGTTTGCCTGGTTTGCAGGTTACGCACATGAGATGGTGTTGAAGAGAAAGGAAAAAACAATGAAGATTACATCACCTTTTTTCCATGGTTATTTCACTTTAAATGTGATGCAGTTGTACAATTCTCTGTCTCTGCCGGGTTGAATTATGGATGCAGG
>SNQJ01S0294696.1:0-16649 GCA_010110895.2 Picea sitchensis | reverse complement strand
ATCTTTCTTGAAATGTAATATCAAACAATCATGAACAATGCAAATTCCCTATTCATTCTCTTTCAATATTTGAATGCCAATATTTTTTGAATAAATGGTTTCTTAAAAAAAAGAAAAAAAAGTCTTTAATTTTTATTAGAAATCAAGCAACAGGGATGGAACTAAGAAAAAGTAAGAAACCAATGAAAATGAAATACTCAACAAACACCCAAATCGATCTTTCAATGAAGATAAAAATAACAAACTGACAAGACTAGTCTCTTCAAATGGACATGGGTAACAATTTTCCAAGAAATAAGCAATTGAAAATGACAATTAATCTCAACTTGTAATCCAATCAAAGGCTCCTGACCAAACAAGCACTTAGATTTTGGAATCGGAGATTATACCCTTGTTAAGAAAAGGTCACGAGTTAAAAATTGAGAAAAAATGATCAAGAAGAGTTTTCAATTTCCGAAAACTAATCATTCGCAAGATTTGAAGTCAAGAAACAGTCAATCACTGGCCAGAGAAGTTCTTCCCAGACACACAAACAAATCTGGGCATTTGAAGACACAAAAAGACCTAATCCAAAGTTTTTACAAGTGAGTTTGTAGTCTGACAATGGGATGCAATGCGAGAATTAGGGATTCTTGCAGCCTAGACACAGGCAGGGTGCAAGAAGCTCACACTGAACTGAACACTAGGGTGTGAACTTCAGTGATTCTTGCAGGCCACAGAAAGGTATAGTGCGAGAAGGTTTGTAATCAAGAAAATTTTGGAAAAAGGACAGAACTTTTGAGTGAACTTTTGGATCCAGGGAGGCTGTAATGATCTTCTAAAGACTCAAAGATTGTTTGGGAATGAAAAAGGGTAGGTCAAGAGAAAATGGACAAGAAAAAACCACCAAAATGGGTTGTATCCCCAGTGGAGTCACCAATTTTGTTACTGGATAAATCGATAGGTGCGGACACTAACAGATCTCCCTAGATCCACCTGGATCTAGAACAAAACAAGACATGACATGAATCTTTCTCTAAGTTGTAGTCATTGAATCTACTACCGAGAAGGAATGAGTGACATACGTTTATATCGCTTCCTTAGGTCTTTGTTGTTCCTACTTCACTCCGGTGCTCTTGTGAAATTAGGTCCAAGACAACACAAACCAACCAAAGTGAAGATAGCAAAGTATATTCAATTTCAACCTATGCATATGATCAAGGAGTTATGAAATAAAATAAGAGTGATTTTATGGGAAAGGGACATGCCGCTGTATTATATTAAATGGAAGTAGAAGATACAACCAGATAGCCTTAATGTCGCAAGCTTCCTTTCAGTGACCCTTGGTTCCAATACACACACTCACTCTACACTTGTATGAATAAGATCCAGTACAACTTGATAGACAAATAGAGTCTTCAAGCTTCTATCCAAACAGAGTTCTTCACACAATTCTTTCACAAATTCTTCATTCAATCTTGCTTAACCTTTTCCATGAGAAACCTTTCAATATATAGGAGAGGGAGAGATGGTTAAATGGATGAGGATGATCCCACTAAATCTGAGAAGTCAGTAGGATGCCAACCATGTGAATGCCAACTCATTTTCTAGAAGATACTCTTCTAKAACCTTCGTAACTTCCTCTTCCTTTCAAGCTTCAAAACAGGTTCGCACCCTACCTATAGAGMAGAATGCGAACACCTCRCAGTCTAGGTATAGGGTTTCTTGTGAGAATCAAGATTCTCACATCCTACACCATATGCAACCTACGAACTCACTATAAAAATATGTTTTGTAGAGGAAGACAACAATCACTTTTCTCAGGMAAAAAGTCCTTGTGGGAGCCTGAACACATCACTGTAGAGACATCACCAGAGTGACCAAAATAATGTGTAACACATCCCCATCTAATGAGAACGTGAACATATTCATTAATACATCCTTGTGATGTATCTCCCACTGTTACATGAGTTCATGAAACTCATGGAGATGTCGAACAAGGTTGTCCTCTTTGTGCTCTCTAATTATGGAAAAATAATCACCCCATTCATCCACAATAGGGAAAACATTGGGAAAACCAGGAACAATAGAAAAATTAAAGGGAGCAAAACTTCTATCCAGGATTTTTTCCATTTCGAACTAGTGGAGTCGTCGATCGATTATTTAACCATGGAGTCACCAAGTGAATGATATGCATAATAAGTGTGTTTGGTCTTTGTTCACCATCAAAAACCATATATAATCGTTGTATTCTCCCAGGGGATATAACTTTAGGCAGAGGCCGCCACACAAAAACAGTGGATTCACCTCAGTGGAGTCGCCAAGTGCAAGCGCAATCTTCAGAGGTTCTTATATCTGATGCACCTTCAGAATTAGAATTCCTTTGTCATTCTACCCAGGGAAATTCTTCAATTCATCCCCGACAACGATGCTAGAAATGTTAGCACCAGAAGTCACCCTTGGATTGCAATAGAGGTAAGTGTTAGAAAAATAGGACCGCGGAGCAATAAAATAAAACAAATGCGGAAAAAAAACACAGAAGATACATAATACAAGAGAGACATATATTTACGTGGTTCACCCAATGTGGGCTACGTCCACCAAAGAAATTGCCAGGTCCTTCCTTTATTATTATCCAGCAAATGAAGGGATACAACCTATAGAAAAACCCATTGTAACTTCCTCTTCTTTCTTTTACAATATCCTCTCTCAGAATATAGTATTCACCATCAAAACATAGCCACAATACATTTCTCTCATAAAAGAGGGTTTCCTTTAAGGGCAAAAACCCTAACATAATTTCTACCGTTAGATCTGCGACCTTATAATGAATGGTCTAGATTTATAATGAAATTACAATATACTTTTACAAGGAAATTTTTCCTTCAGGGGCTTCGCCCCTGAACCCCTATTGGGGGGCCGCTTTCCCCCAGACCCCCAGCCGAGGGGATAGCCCCCCCAGACCCCACAGAGGGGGTACCACCCCTCTGCACTCCCCCACGTGGAAGAGTGTACATACTTCTGGGGTGTAAATACTTCATGGGGTATAAACATGACTGAAAGAAAGGACCTCTAAATCAGGAATATAATCAGGATCCACAACCAATAGTAAGCTTGATACCCATCAGTTTGTGTGTCACAAAAAATCAATATAAAGGCGATCTAATGGACGCAGTCTCAGGATGGTATCGTTCTAACTCAGAAAAATGGACCGAAAAGCACAAGTATATGAGGTCTTGGTCCAACTTCAGTCAATATGTTTGGTATAGTGGTGAGTAGGGGGTATTGAAGGAGAGTGAAGAGGTATGGAACGAATGTCAGGTCTTCTAGAAGCCTAAGGAAGAAAAAATCAGAAAACAAAAGATCTTATTGGGTTCCAATTTCAATGAAACTGAAAGAAATCATGACGATATTACGATCAACATCCATCATAACACAATCACAACAATTCATGAAAATCAGTCATACATGAACTCTCTCAGTATCAGAGGAAAATAACACAGATAAATAAAGTTGACTTCGATTAATCCATAAATCTTAGATCAAAATACATAACTATAGAACCAGAGACTTCACTAAAACTTCACAATACAAGAGCTTAACTCTACCATCGACCCTCACAAAATATTAAAAATGAGTATTTATACTCAAATCAACTTGCTCCCTTTAGAGGTGCTCTATGGTCATGGAATTCAAGGCTTGGCATCTACATCTTCTTCTTTCAATATGCACTTGCATTCTTTTGTCAAACACAATATCAGAACGGTATGGGCTTCACAAGAAAATCCACGACAAAGAACTTTTGGCTGACAGTCTTCCCTCCATGGCCATATTTTCCATGATTTCCATTTATGTGGTGAGATGAGGTTTCAACCACCTTCCCCATTTTCATTAACTACTTTCATTGGGATCAGGATGAGGCCTGGCACCCATGACTATTCTAGGCGAGCTCATAATTCCTTTGAGGCAATTCTGGCATCTCGAGGCCATGCCAATCCTTCTCTGTGACCAACTCGGGCACTTCAATATTTCACACGGCTCCATTCCCTTGCCCCACACGACCACAGGATGTGACCTCATGCTTATCACCATGAAATATCTGGATTTCACATTTGGGGAGTTTCTACTCCCCTTGATCTCCAATACTCTAATGCTCGAAATCACGAAACGACCCATCGGGATCCATGACTGGGTTTACTGTAAAACCGACAACTACAATCATTTCTTCGAACACTTTGGTTGCCTGCTGCTTGGATGGGTGCTTATTGTTCTTTTGGACCCACTTTCTATATGAACCTAGGATGTGATCGTGGGCCTTACTTTCAGGCGCGTTGCGATTTCGCATTTCGTGAGTTCACTTCGTGATCCATGCTGAAATATCCAAGTCACATAATCACGATCCTCAGATTGAATGAAATGCATCCCTATGAAAAGGAAGACCCAGATCGTATCAACGTTTCGAGACTTAAGGCCATCGACACTTCTCACCTTAGCTTTCCCAAAAATATTTCCTCCACGGTTCAGATCCTATTCCACATGCCCTTCTAAAATCGATGGCCAAGATCATTTCGGGACTTCACGTGTTGTGAGTCTTCAAGACTCACCCTCCTACATCCCTGACTCGCAAAATAACAGAAAGCTTATCTAACGGTCCAGATCTCTCCTTTGATCAATGACTGCAATATTTTCCCAATTTCGCATTTTGCGAGTTCTGACGACTATGCTCCTTGATCGCTCCATATCGCGAAACCAAGAAATGCTAATATTGTGCCACGATTAAAAATTTGCTCATCCCTTGATCTCGGGACTTTTCCCTTGCACTAAACTTCAAGCAACTTTCGGATCCCGAATACCTACGAACCACCAATCTGATTTTTCTGATGGATCCAACGATCGAGATTGAGCCCGTGCTTGATGGATTTTCACTGACCAGGTGTGTGCATGCCTTTTCACAATCGCGCCTTGACTTTGGATGAAAAAAAATTGTGGGTTTTTTAAGCCCACTTATTTCACATTTGGTCACCCAATGGACAACTTCAAAGGAAAACAACCCCCTTGCAAAAATATGTGATAATAGAGGGCATACCAACGAATTGGTATACATACCAGGAATTGCGCAAAGGAACTACAAAATGGATGACATTGCGACATAATTTCACTATCACTTTCTCATTCGAGCATGAGAACCCCAACATAGATGCAACCCTTAAATGGATCAGAGTACTAATATTCCTCAAAGAACCATAAATATAATTTATCACAGAAGAGCAACAATGGAATAAACAAACAGTCAAGGAACTGTTGTCATGTTACCATGTATAGGAGGAAGCATTAGACGAAGATGATCTGTGTGATATTCAGATCGAAGAAGTAGAAGGCGAAAGAGATGTGGAGGGCCCAACCATCGAATTAGAAGTCATTTCCGTGTCAATCAAGGTAAAGAAAGTTAACATCGGGACAACTGAGCAGCCCAAAATGGCCAACATTGGAGATTACTGGGATGAGTAAACAATAGAAAGTATCACAATGTTGTTATGCGAATACAATGACCTCTTTACCACAACATTCACAGAGATGAAGGGTATAGCCGAAGAACTGGTAGAAATGAAGATACCACTCAAAATTGAAGCGAGACCTATTAGACAATGACCCTACATACTAAACCCTATATATAATMAAAAATTTAAAGATGATATCGACAGGATGCTTGAAGTCAACATCATAGAACCAGTTGAGGAKTCAGAATGGATAATCCCGATGGTAGTACATGACAAGAAACAAGGAAGAGGGATCAAGATATGCGTCAACTTAAGGAAGTTGAATGATGCATGCCTACACGATCTRTTCCCTACACCGTTCACAGATGAGGTGTTATAAAACATGGGAGGACATGAAGCTTACTCATTCACTGATGGATTCTCAGGATACCACCATATTAGGATAACACAGGAGGACAGACACAAGACCACGTTTGTGTCATAACGTGGATCTTATCAGTACATAGTCATGTCGTTTGGACTGAAGGATGCACCAACAATATTCTCCAAAGTAGTCATTGTTGCGTTTAAGGAATTCATCCACCAATTTCATGAAGTATACCTGGATGATTGGACAGTCTACAACATGTTGAAAAACCATGTGGAAGTTTTACGAATGATGTTAGAAAGATGTAGACAGTGCCAGATATCACTGAATATCAAGAAATGCATATTTGGAACACCGTTTGGGATACTATTGGGCCACATAGTATGTAAACCAGGTCTATTAGTAGTTTTGTCAAAGATCACAGTCATTACTAACTTGTCATCACCAAAAATAGTCCATAAGCTAAGAGCAATGTTAGGACACACACAATATTACAGGAAATTCATCAAAGGATATGCACAGATAATAACGCCAATGGAAAATCTATTACGTAAAGATATGAAGTTTCGGTGGAATGACAAGTGTCAACACGGTCTAGATACCTTGAAGGAAAAGATGGTTACCACACCGATATTAGTATTTCTAGACTAGGAAAAGACATTCCATGTGCATGCCGATACCTCAACGATAGCACTTGGAGCTATATTGGTGCAACCAGTAACAAGAGACTTGGATCACCCAATAACGTTCGCAAGAAGAAATTTATCAGACTCATAACATAACTATAACATGATAGAAATAGAAGGCCTAGCCATGGTCTATGCACTACAAAAATTCAGACATTACTTATTGGGAAAGCACTTTAAAATGTTCACAGATCACTTAGACCTGAAATACCTCGTCAACAAGCCAGTGTTCGGGGGGATAATATGTTGATGGTTACTACTATTTCAAGGATTCAACTTTGAAGTAATAGTTAAACCAGGGAAATTGAATGTAGGACCTGGCCACCTGTTGAGGGTCACAAATGGAGAAGAACCTACGAATTTAGAAGACAAATTTCTAGATGCACAGTTATTCTCAGTACAGATTGCTGATGAATACTTCACATATATCATTTAGTACTTGAGTAAAGGTACTATGCCGCAAGACTATAGCACCGTGCAGAAGGAAAAATTGGTATTCTGCGCTATCGACTATCAACTGATTGAGAGACAGTTATATAAAATGGATGTAGATAACATCTTGTGAATATACACGTTAGAGAACAAAATATCAAGAGTCTTAGCAGAAGCCCATTAGGGAATAGAAGGAGGGAATTATGCGGGTAAAGCTACCGGGCAGAAGGTATTGCACATAGGACTATGGTGGCCAATGATTCATAGAGACTCGAAGGAGTATTGGCAAATATGGGATGTTTGTCAAAGGGTAGGAAAACCCAACAGAAGGGAAGAGATACCATTACAACCACAAATAAAATTACAGGCATTTGACAAGTGGGCAATAGAATTTTTGGGACCAATCAACCCACCGAAAAAAAGAACAGGGGCTAGGTACATTATCACCGCGACATAATATTTAACAAGATAAGCAGAAGTCGCACCAGTAAATTATTGCAGTGTAGAAACAAAAACGCACTTTTTGTTCGAACAAGTACTCACTCGATTCAGGTTCCCAAGATTTTTGATGAGAGACCAAGGCATGCACTTCATAAAAAACACCATCTGTGTGATGACGGAAGAGTTTGAATTCCATCATTAGAACAACACACCGTATCATCCACAGACAAATGGCACAATGGAAGCCTTCACAAAGATCCTGGAGAACACACTGACCAAAATTTGTAATGTCAACAGAGATGACTGGGACCTCAAAGTACGAGTAGTGTTATGGGCATACATGACCACATGCAAAAATTTGACATGGCACACACCATTTAAATTGGTTTATGGCCAAGAAGCAGTAGTGCCATTAGAATTTTTAGTACCCAGCTTGTGTGTAACAACTATCACACAAATGATAGAATGAGGCACAATATAGGATATATTGAATCAGTTATTGACCAAGGAGGAAGACCGAATCTTGGTAGGATTCCATCAAAAAGTGCAGAAAGCAAGAGACAAATCTTGGCACAATAGACACATCAAGAAGAAAACATTCAAGGAAGGAGATCTAGTATTGATGTATGACAACAAATTGTTACAGTGCCCAATAAATCTTAGAGTGCATTGGTTAGGACCATACAAAGTAATATCTGTCATAGACGAAGGAATTGTACATTTAATATATTTAGTAGGCATAACACTTAGAGGAATGATCAACAAGAGCTGATTGAAGTTGTACAAGGACAGTCAACCAACCACCGTGCAGTAAAAAAAAAAAAAAAGAGGAAACAAAACTTAAAAGGGCGTAATACACCAGAGATAGAAAGGCCACATGAAGTTAGAAACATGAATTCAGTAAAGGCAAGAACAATGGTTACATACAAAAGGAAATGAGCAGGAAAAAGAAAGGCGACAACAGTAGTGTGGTAGGACGACACTAGGAAAAATTAAAGAGAGGCAAGGACTAATGGGATGACACAATAATCGCACCAAGAGATCACGGGACAACAAGAGTAATGGTAAGTATGAAACCATCGAAGATGCATTGAATCCACAATCAAGGTGAATTTAACCCATAACCAAGGAAGCATATTCGACAAGCTTCATGGGAAATCCATAAAAAACACGGATGTGGGAGCCCATAGTCTATTCACGAAGATAGAGAAGACAAAGAATGACAGAGGTGAAAGAAAAAATATAGAGTTCATGGAGACCACAGAAACCATTTGAGTCTAGCAACCATTTGATACTCACCATGATGGCACCACCCAAGCAAGCAGAAGCGAGCCAGACTGCCAAACAAACCAGAGTTCAAACTAGGTCATGAGGACATGCTGAAGAAGGTCAACAAAAACCATCGAAGGTCGTCAATATTGATGAAATCCCATCCCTAGAGAGGATACTAGTACAACCCACACCAATACTGGAAGAAATCCAACAGCCAACAATGGAGGCCACCAATGTAGATATGACCACAATGAAACAGGAACCGCATAACTAGGAAGTAGAAACCCAAAAGGAGGTGGAAATAGAGAATACATAAGCAACTCTAAAAGCTAATGGCACGACGTCGAATCCAAGAATAGAAGTGGATCTAGATGAGTCTCAAACGACCATCTCAGAACACCTAGCAGGGGAGATTATAGACGATGTCTTGGCTTGGCCGGAATGGCATACAGAGGGACAACCAGAAGTCAATGGAACTTCGAGCTAGCCACCGTAGCTGAAGGATAAGATACATATACCAAGTTCACCCCGCAAGAAACCTGGAACAAAAATTGTTCTACCACGCATACTAGCTGGGGTACATGTAGGACCAGAGCTACTGGGTCATGTCGGGAAGCTCAAATAATCAGACCATGATGTACTAGACGAAGACAAGTTCCTGGAACTTGCGCAGAGAGTCTTTATATAGACCATAGGTACAACTCATCTTGTAGAATCGATTAACCAACCATACTAGTGGGAAACAGGGCTGGAGAAAACAAGAATCTTAGGTCTGTTGAACCTACCACATTTTGGCAGAGGTTAGAACACAAAAACATGCATCAAGAAGCTATTAGTAGTCACACATGGAGGGGACATATGGCTGGACAAATCCATCCCCATAACTGTTGAGATTATTTCATAAATAACAGGCTTACCAATTCGGGGTATGGATCTCGCCTTGGTTCTAGACGACAAATCCAAGGAGAAATCACTGGCGGAAGAAATGAAGAAGAAGTATGGCACTGCCATGGGGACGAGAGGAATCATCATCAAATGGATCAATAATTCAGCCACACAATTGGGCACAAAAATATTATCTTGCAAGTTGCTAAAAAAATGCTGCAGGGAGGAAGTACCAGCTGGTGTCATTGCAGTTGCAGCCTAGTGCGCAGAAGGCACCTCAATGAGTTGGGCACCATACTTACTGAACTTATTCCTATAGGACTGCAATTATGCGTAGGACTTAGGAACATAGTTCCACTACTCATGGCTGATTACTTTAATAGCATTCATGGGATGGCAAGAACTAGGCTATGTAGTTTTTTGTACCAAACCATAGCCAGTGGGAGAGAGGTATCTATTGCTGAAAGCAGGGCCAAATGCCAGGCATAAGAGGAAGAATGGGATCATATTTGAAGCATACCTAAGAGACATACATTAATCCGTCAACCGATTGTGGAGAATAACACTCGAGGCTATCGCGTGATATGCAGACATCGCCAATTTCCAGGCCACATGACAAGCAATGTGGATATAGGCAAGGCAGAATCTGGCTAAACAATGGCTACAAATGTGCTACTGCATTACATAGCATGATATCTATATGGTCATCAAAAAATGGCTTGATGAATGGAATATTCCAGCCATCACCCATGAAGTGTCAGAAAGAACAACGGAAGGAGAGGCAGAGCAGGGGGAAACACAGCCTCTGAAAATCCAAGTTCCCAAGTGACTAAGAATGGGCCAAGGAAATCTGACACAGACAAACAAAGGACCAAAGAAGACAGGAACCCAGAAGGGGAAGAAGGATAATACACAGCCGACCAAGGAACAACAGAAACAAACTGAGGGAGCGTAAGAGACCACCCCAGATCCCAACACACAGGAACCAGGGGGGAATGAGCGATCCAAGAGCATAGATCCATCAGGAAGCAACAAGAGCATAGATCCATCAGCACCACAAATCGACGAATGAGTGTGATCCAGACTTATGTAGGAACACAATGAAATATAGAAATACGCATAAACATAGAGATGTAGCAGAAATACGACTTCATTTCATTAATAACAAATGACTGAAATATGCTTACAGACAAAATGGAAATAAACTAGCTAGGGCGCTGGTAGCTTATCTCTGAGAAGAGATGTGGCCGCTACTCGCATCTGTGAGAAGATTATTACAATGAGGATCTAAAGGCCCTTTTACAATAAGCGGGAATGCCAAAATTCCTAGACATCCAAAAACCTAACCTTGGGAGATGAAGCGCCAAAAGTCATGTGGGCCCCATTTGGGTAAGTTGGTGCATCAACTTCCCGGGGTCGTAACTTTTGCATACGATCTCCGTTTTAGGCGTATGATAGCTCGTTGGAAAGATATATCCGAGGCATACAATTATAAAGACAAAATAGAATCGTTAGATGTTATTTTGTGACAAAAAGATACCCAAAAAAACATCGTTTAGGGCCTCAAAATGGCCCTGGAAGTTCAAGACCTGAAAAAATGCTAAAAATAGTAAACTGTACGAGAACTGAAAAACTGAAAGAAGCAATCATGGGGGTCCAAGTGGAATGGGTGGGTGGCCACCAATATCCACCTAGATCAGAGTGGAGGTATAAGAATGAGATCCAGTCCACTCATTATCACACACAAACACAATGGTCTACATCACACCTAGCACGCTACACATGGATGAAATCATGGGGAAGACACCCTTGAAGGATTTAGACCACATCCAATTGGTCTTGACATTGATGCCATCAAGGGAAATACACAAGTTGTAGGTTAGCATCGACCACGAGGTACAATCTCGTGCACACATAAACTTAGTTGAATTACAACAAGCAACGAAGAAGCAGGAGGCACTAGAAAAATTTTGTGAGTAGGCCAAGTTTGAGACTCAGGAGGAAAAAGAATGCAGGAACGAATTGGAACAAGGAGTAGGAAGAATTTTTGAGAAACTCTCAAACACTGCACAAGGGAACGAACTTCAAGTAGCATAAAATATTGATGAGATTGCGAAGGCCATTGAGCAATATCATAAGGAGATCGATAATCTTCGAGAACAACTCATACCTACCACTCCAACGGTAGTAAAGGAGCAAAGGAAGTAGGAAGCAACAATGCAGATGCAGAAGATAGAGCAACCGGTTAGCATAGCAGCTGACTTGTTCGATAAAGTAGCGCAACTTTGGACAAGGTGGAGGAAGATCCATAGGTCCAACGGTGTGACAAGGAAGACGAAAGGATCAATGTAGTGATCTAAGAGCTCAAGAAAAATAAGAAGACCATACCAATCCCAGAACGCGTCAAAGGGATGTAGGAGATTAAGAAATTGTAGGTAGAGATAATCTCTGCGCAAAACCATAAATAAGAGTGTCAGGATAAAATTGAGCCATTACATGAGCAAGTAGCAGAAGTACTGGCACAGGAAGAAGAAGCTAAGACACAAATAGCACATACCCAGGTAGAATGTGTAGGATTGTTGAGCGACGAAGTGGAAGTCCAGGTAGTAGACACAATCAATGATAAGACCATGTAGGAACTGACACAAACCGTAGATCTCAAGGAAAATTTCCAGATGATCACCAAGGAGATTGAGGAATCTTAGAAGGATTAGGTGGCTCAGGATGAGCCACATGTCAGTGTTGGGGGCCTGTTGGAACCAGGCCGAAGTGGAAATAAGGACGATCATGGGGAAAGAATGCGTGTAGAAATTGAAGTAACAACTGGAGGAAAACAAAACACATGTGCATGCAAGAAGGCATGCAGAAGGAAAACGACAACTGGAAGGAATAACAACACACACACATGGGATTAATACCTAATGTCAGTAGGTTTAGGGTTTTGGTAATATATTGTAAACGGCTGAAGAGCCCGAAATATATAAATATAGGTACATAGGTATCATAGGGGGTTCCTTCTTGTGAGTTCAGTTTTGTATTGTTCCATCATAGATATGTACGAATTGATGTGAATTGTAGTGTTGTTATGTACTATTTTGTAAGTTGTTGAGATAGAGGAGAGGAGAGAAGGAAGATCCAAGGATTAGGTCGTAGGCTAAGGAGCCTGGTGCGATCTAGTTCGCCTCATATAGATCTTACCCATCAGAGGAGAATTGTAAACGTACAGTGCCAGATATGTAGAACTACCATAATAAAAGAGACAAGAGCCAAATCTTTGTGGACATAGCCCCAGGAGGGGGTGAACCGCGGTAATATCTGTGTAATGGGATGAATGCATGCATATATTTATCGTATTTTCAATATTTATTTGTTATGTTTAAATACTGTTGTGATATTTAGGGAATAAGTAGTGAATAACAGTAGGTTGCAATCACGGTTATAATAAATGGTTTGGAATATAGATCCCATATCTTGCGCTCAATCCTAGGTTGTAAACACATGATTCTTACAACCACCCATTAAATATATTTGGGTGAGATTGTGTGGCGCATTCTGCGTGCTGTGTTTCCTTCTGGTTTACCAGGAGGGTCGATAGGTTTAGAATCTTTTGCTGGAAACCCAAAATACATGAACCCTGGGTCAATAAATCAGATGATAGAGTAGAACCAGTAATTAGTAACCAACACCTCCTCAAGCCATTCAAGGACATGTGGCCAATTTTGTTCAGGGGGCATAAAATCTAAACTGAGAAGCATAATGGATTTTCACAACCTCCCACAATTCTGTTTAGCCAAGGCCCATGTGACTACACTAGCCAAAAATGCTTGACATAGTGTTCTTGAAAATCGACCTCATCTTCATAAATTTCACTATGCCCAATTTACCAAAACCCTAATTACGGAGATACTCTGACAAATTCTTTTTCGGTCGATAGAATGATAGCGTAGTGGCCCCAAGTTGGTTCATGCATATGAGTCTTAGTTTGAGTTTTATCCCAAGTTGCAACTCACCTCCACAAGCCATTTAGGGACATGTGGTGAATTTGGTCCATGGGCATAAAATCTAAACTGAATAACATAACAAAATTATGTAATCTCCCACAAGTCTATTTGACTAAGGTCCACATCACTACACTAGCCAAAAAGACTCGACACATTGTTCTTGAAAATTGATCTCCTCTTTAGAAATTGCACTATGCCTCATTGACCAAAACTCTAGTGTTGGAGATACTCCAACAAATGGTTTTTTGATCGACAAAATGATAGGAAAGGACCCCCAATAGTTGAAACTTGGTGCTCCACATCTAATGCAACTAAGGGTTTGTGCATCCAATTCCTGATTTGAGTTTTATCGATATTTTCAACTCGCCTCCTCACGCCATTTAAGGATATGTGGCCAATTGCGTTCGGGGGAATAAATTCCAAACCGAGCAGCATAATGGAGTTTCACAAGCTCCCACAAGCCTGTTTGGCCAAGGCCCATGCAACTACACTAGCCAAAAATTCCTAACAGAGTGTTCCAGAAAATTGACCTCATCTTCAGAAATTGCACTATGCCTCATTGAGCAAAACCCTAGTTTCGGAGATAATCCAACAAATGGTTTTCCAGTCTACAGAATGATAGTGTAGGGGCCCCACTAGTTGAAAACAGGTGCTCTTAATCCAATGCAACTGATGGTTCATGCATCTGAGTCTCGGTTTGAGTTTTATCACGAGTTGAAACCTGCCTCCACAAGCCATTTAGGGACATGTGGTGAATTTGGTCCATGGGCATAATATCCAAACCGAATAACATAACAAACTTACGTAATCTCCCACAAGTTTGTTTGGCTAAGGTCCACATGACTACACTAGCCGAAAAGACCCGACACATTGTTCTTGAAAATTGACCTCCTCTTTAGAAATTGCACTATGCCTCATTGACCAAAACCCTAGTGTTGGAGATACTCCAACAAATGGTTTTTTGATCGACAGAATGATAGCGTAGGATCCCCAATAGCTGAAACTTGATGCTCCAAACCCAATGCAACTGAGGGTTCGTGCATCCAATTCCCTAATTGAGTTTTATCGAAAGTTACAACTTGCCTCCTCAAGCCATTCAAGGACATGTGGCCAATTTCATTCGGGGGCATAAAATCCAAACCGAGAAGCATAATGGAGTTTCAAAATCTCCCACAAGTCTGTTTGTCCAAGGCCCATGCAACTACACTAGCCAATAACGCCCGATAGAGTGTTCCTAAAAATCGACCTCATCTTCAGTAATTACACTATGCCTTATTGACCAAAACCCTAGTTCTGGAGATACTCCAACAAATGGTTTTTTGGTCGACAGAATGATAGTGTAGGGGCCCCAAAACCTGAAAAATAGTGCTCTTCATCCAATGCAACTGATGGTTCATGCATCTGAGTCTCAGTTTGAGTTTTATCATTAGTTGCAACTCACCTCCATAAGCCATTTAGGGACATGTGGTCAATTTGGTCCATGGGCATAAAATTCAAACCGAGTAGCATAACGGACTTACATAATCTCCCATAAGTCTGTTTGGCTAAGTTCCACATGACTACACTAGCCAAAAAGACCCGACACATTGTTCTTGAAAATTGACCTCCTCTTTAGAAATTTCACTATGCCTCATTGACCAAAACCCTAGTGTTGGAGTTACTCCAACAAATGGTTTTATGGTCAACAAAATGATAGCGTAGGAGCCCCAATAGCTGAAACTTGATGCCTCGCATCCAATGCAACTGAGGGTTTGTGCATCCAAGTCTTGGTTTGAGTTTAATCTATAGTTGCAACTCGCCTCCTCAAGCCATTCAAGGACATGTGGCCAATTTTATTCGAGGACATAAAATCCAAACCGAGCAGCATAATGGAGTTTCACAAGCTCCTGAAAGTCTGTTTAGCCAAGGCCCATGCGACTACACTAGCCAGAAACACCCAAAAGAGTGTTCTTGAAAATCCACCTCATCTTAAAAAATTATACTATGTCTCATTGAAAAAAAACCTAGTTCCAGAGATACTACAACAAATGGTTTTCTGGTCGATAGAATGATAGCGTAGGGTCCCCACTAGCTGAAAACCGATGTTATTAATCCAATGCAACTAATGGTTCATGCATATGAGTCCTGGTTTAAGTTTTATCGTGAGTTGCAACTCGCCTCCACAAGCCATTTAGGGACATGTGGTCAATTTGGTCCATGGGCATAAAATCCAAACCAAGTAGCATAACGGACTTATGTAATCTCCCACAAGTCTGTTTGGATAATGTCCAGATGACTACACTAGCCAAAAAAACCCAACATATTGTTCTTGAAAATTGACCTCCTCTTTAGAAATTGCACTATGCCTCATTGACGAAAACCCTAGTGTTCCAGATACTCCAAAAAATCATTTTCTGGTCCAGAAAATGATAGCATAGGAACCCCAATAGCTGAAGCTCGGTGCTCCACATCTAATGCAACTGAGGGTTCGTGCATCCAATTCCCGGTTTGATTTTTATTGATAGTTGCAACTCACCTCCTTAAGTCATTCAATGACATGTCGCTAATTCCCTTTGGGTGCATAAAATCCAAACCAACCAGCATAATGGAGTTTCACAATCTCCTAGAAGTATGTTTTGCCAATGCCCATGAGACTACACTAACCAAAAATGCCCGACAGAGTGTTCTTGAAAATCGATCTCATCTTCAGATTTTGGACTATGTGTCATTGACCAAAACCCTATTTTTGGAGATACTCCAACAAATGGTTTTTTGGTCGATAGAATGATAGCGTAGGGGCCCCACTAGATGAAACCTGGTGCTCTTGATCCAATGCAACTTATGGTTCATGCATCTGAGTCTCGGTTTGAGTTTTATCGCGAGTTGCAACTTGCCTCCACAAGCCATTTAGGTACATGTGGTCAATTATGTCCATGGGCATAAAATCCAAACCGAGTAGAATAACGGACTTATGCAATCTCCCACAAGTATGTTTGACTGAGGTCCACACGACTACACTAGCTAGAAAGACTCGACACATTGTTCTTGAAAATTGACCTCGTCTTTAGAAATTGCACTATGCCTCATTGACCAAAACCTTAAAGTTGGA
>SNQJ01S0294695.1:0-16304 GCA_010110895.2 Picea sitchensis | reverse complement strand
CGGGTTTATTGATTCTGACTAGGCTGGAAATAGCATTGATCGCAAGTCCACATTTGGTTACTCACTCAGTCTTGGTTCTGGGCCTATCTATTGGTCGAGAAAAAAAAAAGCTTCCATTTAACTATATTCAGTCGAGCCAGAGTATAGAGGGGTAGTTAACATAACCATTCAAGCTATGTGGCTACAACATTTTCTCACTGAGTTGGGCATTCAATTTCATCAGTTGATCGTCATCTGGTGTGACAACCAGAGCACTCTGAAGTTCTGTAGAGATCTAGTTCAGAGGTAGTGGACAAAGAACATCGAGATCCACATGCACTACATTCAGTAATTAGTACATGAGGGGATCATCGACTTATAGTTATGTCCTTTAGTAGAACAGATGAAAAACATCTTCACCAAGACCTTCATTGAGAAAAAATTCCATTCTCTGCGAAGTCGTCTTGGAGTGAAGGACACAATTTCCTAGCAACTGTAGTTCTTCTTTTTACATATAATGTACCTTGAGGGGGGGGGTTTCCCATGAGGTTTTCCCTCTTTCCTAACTTTATTTCATTGTATATTTTGTATTTGGGTACCTAACATGACCTCCTTGTTGGGACCCATTATTTATTTTCACCATAATGATGTTCAGGGGGGGTATTGGAGTTACTTAACACACACCTAGGATTTCTTTTTCCTAAGGTTTTTCCTTGTTTATTAGTCATAATTAGTCATCCAGTATCCTATATTTTAGGGGAGAATATTCCACCTGGAGAATATTCTCTTTCATTTGACACTTCAGTTTGACTAGTTGAGTCGAGTTTAGATGCTGCATTGGTTTTGTCACCATGCAACATTGGGATCATCACCAGCTAATGTGCACTAGCCTTGGGATCATCACCAAAATGGCACATTACCCTTGATTTCCCGAGTTAACTCCTCACTACTCTCTATTCAGTCAGTTAACTAAAGGCTAGTTGACTAGTTAACTCAACTAGGTGGCAGTTCACTCCCGTAACTTCCTGAGAGACTAGACTAGGTGGAAATTCACTCCCATAAATGTTGGTGTGTGTCCAGATCACTCTAGACCACCACTATGGTGCATTGTTTCTCCTCAAGTGCGCACTCATTGAGTTATACAGAGTATATCATGTGTACATTATTCATTTTTCATAATGTTTAATGAGAATTTTTTCACTCTTTCTCTCCTTCTTCTTGTTTCTCCAATTCTCTATTCAAATGTGTGTATTATTATTTAGCTAGATCTATTCTGTGTAGGTTCAACACATTTACAAAGATGACCAAACATATACTATCAACAATAATTAAAGGACTTAAGGAAGTGAGAGATCAATTTGTTGTATTTATGGAAAATATAGTGTCATAACATCTCCACAACAACTATTAAAGCACGTAGGGAAATAAGGGATTGATCTATTGTATTTATTAAAAATATCCATGATTTGGGATAGGACTAGCAAGATTGTTGAACTTATAGATGTATATCCTCTTAAGATTCTCATAGTAAAAGAATAATCTGATACATTTTTTTTTACCCTCACATATATTTGAGAAAGCGAGGAATTTTTAATCCCAAATCATTGCATGAAATACATCGAGGGATAGATCAAATGATAGAAGTAATTCACTAGTTTTCAAGGGATTTTGAAGAAATCTACAAATGGAGCGAGGATAGAAAAATTATTATTAAGTGTCTACTTTTCTTTTCTGATTATTAAGTGTTGAATTTTCCATGGGGTCTTTTGAGCTTGTAGGAAATATAGTATGTGATAATCAAAATGTCCATTTCCCTTTCATCAAGTTATCTAATGTTGAGCATAGGGAATGTGAAGAAGACCAACAAACTTGTATACATAATGAGGCATTATGTCTTCATGTTGACCCAATATATGAAACCAATGTTAATAGGCATGAAAATGAATGTCAATGTTCAAAGTTTGACTTGTTATATACCCTCAACATTAGTTCGAGGGTGATACAAATTATATGTTTGGTAGAAAAAAACCACCGTAGCTACTAAAATTTCAAAATAGTAAAGTGATGTTCAATAAAAAATTTATCCTAATAATGGATAGTCTATTGAAGATAAGGGGACAAACTTTCTCTCATCATTTTCTCTTCATTATGTTGAACATAAGAGAGAAAATTTTGAGATGACAAAGGCATGTTCTTCTAATGGCGATGGATTTGTTAAAGACTATTTGAATATTGGGGCATTCTTCATTGATGATATGCATACAGTTGATCATGCTCACAAGGAAGAGACCCCAGAATTATATTGTCCCATGGATTTTATAGGCATTCCAAGGTACCCAAAACCACTACTTATTTCACATTCCAAAGTTTCATGGTTATAATCCTATATATGTTGTGAAACACTAGGAATTTTTTCCTACATTGATGGAAGATATTGGGATTGAGCATGAATATGTGGTCATGAATTTATTTGTGCACTCATTGGAAGAATATGTCAAGATATGGTAGAAACATTTGACAAAAAATGACATAGGGGGATGGTATGAATGTGTGAATTCTTTTAAGGATCAATTAAGTAATCATGGAAATGATTTCAAAAACAACAATTGGTAACTTAAAATCAATTATGGAGCACATTCCTTTGATTTTTATGGATTAATTTTCTCTAGTCCAGGAGGATCAAGATCTTGAATACTATAGTTTTGTGCAACATAAAAGAGATATTTATGGGGGTGGTGAGCATAATATTTAAGTATTGAAATAATAGAATTGGATAGAACCCTAAGAAGGGGAGTATTTTTCAACTCATTGTCAGTGGACTTTTATATGAGGATCCTCTGTACTACATTTACTACCATAATTATGAAGCAAAACATCATAATTTCATATTTTTCTTAGAGATGACTTTTAACATCGTGTCTGATGTTAATTAGGCACATGAAGATTTTTCTAGCAACAGGGAAGACATATTTCCAACTCTTATTAGGGATAAATCCAGTAACATAGTGAGGTTATTGTGGCAATAAATCCAATAACATATTTCCAACTCTTATTTTTAATTTATAATTGCTCTCTTTCTCTTGAGTTCTAGGGTTCTTTACAAAATTAGAGGGGAGAGATGGTTTCTTCCTCGAGGCTGGGATGGTTTCTTCCTGACAGATATTATTGTAACATGTTAGGACCTATTTCATATAGTGAAAGACCCCCCCTACTATTACTATGGAAAAAGGAAAATCTCAACGCCTCCAACCAAGATTTTATTGCTTTTGGAAGGTGAAATCCTACTAGGGTTTGAGGCAAGTATGGTTAGGGGAGAAGAAGGTAATAATTCCCTCTCCTTCCCAAAAAAAAATGGAAGTAACAAAAACTTGTGAAAACAAAACGAGTATTCTCACATTAGCATTGTAAATTCAAGTTTGTAGAGTTACTCACCATCCTATCCCTTGCCTTCAGTCTTGACGTCACCTGATCAATCCCTCCCCTCGGTCTCGACGTCACTTTATCAATCCCTCCACTCAGTCTCGACATGACTGTAAATCCCTTCTCTCGGTATCAAATTCACTATAAATCCCTCCGCTCGGTCTCAGTATCAAAGGGGATCAATTATATAAATCTACAATGCAGGAGGCATTGGTACCCAAATCACTATAAATCGCTCTGCTCGGTCTCATATGTAGGTCTCATGCATAGGGGAAAGTATCAGAGTTTGTGGTAGAGGGAGTTTTCACCAAGGAAAGTATCATATTTTTTGGTAGCGGGGGTTTGTGGTGCAAGTATCAGAGTGCATGTGGTAGTGGGAGTTTGCAGTGAAAGTATCAGAGCACGTGTGGTAGTGGGAGTTTGTGGCTCAATTATTAGAGCACGTGGGTCATTCAATACATTGATATGGATTATGATTTAACACGGGTAGATAATTGTATTGGTTTTATTAGTTTTTTGGTCATTCAATACATTTATATGGGTTATGATTTAACATGTAACTTATTGCATAAGAGTTGAGGGGAAAGTATGGGTATTGAGTTAAAGATCAGTCATATTGTGTGACCCTTATGCATTCTTTAGTATTAGCATAGTGCTTCGAGTGAGACCTTCCCATTTATAGGAATTGAAAATACCAATTCTTAGAATATAGTAGATACCCTATTTTGGATGTCGATGTGGACCTTGATCTAAAATTGAAACAACAATGGTGAATTTTATTGAATTCATTCACAGTGTACCCTAGTTTCTTTATTTGATCTACTAATTCTTTGGGGAATTATATTTCCATAATAAACACATTGTTGGATGATTGATGGGATATATGGTTCTCTAGATCCACCTTTTGTGTGTTCATCATATCTCTTGTCTTATTTTATTACCGAGGTTTTTTTTGAAGTAGTTGATTGAATTCTAGGTGAATCAATTTAGTTATGTGTGGATGTTTTTCCACTTGGATAACTCCATTTGTTAAATAGACCACATATTTTCCTATGCATATCATCAAAATATAAATGCATGACATAGTATATATTCTTTAGCTACTAGTATTTGAATGATCAATTGACCATGGGTGAGACCTTTTTAGTGTTGAAATCCAACTTGAGAGTTGTATTTTTAGAGATTGCTTGTATCGACTAAGCAATAGTCTATAGAAGACTAGTTCTATAACTAGATTTTGGAAGAATTGATCACTATATTTATAGATTTGATCGCTATATATATAAATCTACAATGCAGGAAGCATTGATCGCTATATTGTCTAACTAGATTTTGGAAGCATTGATAACAAACTATATTTTGGTTGTTTCCAAGGAAGCTTGGAGTGTATGCCCAAAAAATAAGTTCCTTCATATCGACCAATAATAACATCAAACTAGAAAAGATCGCATGTTCAAATAATGATTATAGAAGTCGAGCAATAATTCCATTACTATAGATCATAGTTCTATCTATGTTGTTTTTTTGTATATTTCCTTACTATTGTATAAGAAAACACCAATGACCTATATCCTTGTAAGATTTATTATTTGTTGATATGGAAGCAAGTTCTCTTGACCTAGTTGAAGATTGACCAACAAGTAGGATAGTTGATTTATTCATAATCAACTAAAGTTCAAACTTTAAGTACTTTATACCCTTTGTTGGAAATACTGGGAGCCTTTGATGAATATGAAGAACTATATTTCCTTGCAAGAATCTCATGATCAACTTTCTAAACAATCAAGTTCCTTACAACTATTGTTTCTCTATTGTGAACAAAAATGGAATATTGAAGGATTATCTAGAGACAACCAATACCTAGTCAAAGGAAGAAAATTCCCTCTTTTAGACTAATGTCTTGTAGGAATATGATGAAAAATATAGAAAGATTGATGTCTTGGAAAGAACATTGAAACATGTCTTTAAGAACCTCATGGATTAATCTAGGGATAAAACATATTTAATTGATTATTTGGAGGAGGAAGTTAAAAACCACTCTCATACAACTATTACTGGTTTGAAGGAGAACAATAATAGGTTCGATGTAGCCAATACCAAGGTAAAGAATGAGGCTTCATGCTTATATGACTTTGTTGATGAGATTCATGAGGAAGTTTCTACCCTTCAAGTAGACAATGTTTAATTAGTTCATGAATACCATCATTTGAAGAAAATTTATGAACTCTTGTTGCTATATATGACTGAAAAAGATGAGCCATTAAGAAATTAAAATATTACGGATAGGGTCTTGAACTTACAAACTATTATGTAGAAGAGATTACAAATTCTTCGATTACCTTTTATACATTTGAAGATATTGATTTTATCCCTATTAGTTATAACAAGGATGATATTGATGGTGACACCTTCTCATGCTTCGTTGAGTACCAATGCTATGTTTTCTGCTAGTTTTGAGAAACATACTACATGTATTAGGTCCCAAATATTAAGTTATAAGGGATATACCATAGGCATACTTGGGAAGAGTGGACAAGTAATTGTTGTTCCCATTACTCTTGAGCCAATATCACCTAGAGGGTCTTGGATATGACTAGATTTCATCGAAAAATGAGAATGGATTTACAAAGGATAGAAGGGTATTGTTTGCTATAAATGTAACTCATCCAACTAAGTTGTAGGAAAGGAAATTGACTAATGATGAGTATGTTCAGTCAAATGAGCATTGGGTTGAACACAATATGGTAGAATTTGTAAGCCTCTAGCGTGTAGAATATTTGGTGATGGATTGTGAAGGAACTATGTTATTCGAAAACCTCAAATTACCTTATGTGTCACATGATGGGCCATATTGGCATGCCTGGAGGTTATAGTGGTAGTTGTTGAATAACACAACCCCATGTCACATGAGTGCATGATCGACTAGTTGTTGATTTATCCAATCACAAATACACACACACACACACACAAATATTCATGTTTGAGTCTAGAAACCCTCCCATACCATCAATCCATGTGTCTAGTCTAACCATGTCAAATTTAATTCCATACAAGAACAAATTGAAAAAATTTCAACGTTGGCCCCCATTCCACTTATTGGCCACCTAGTTACAAACCATTCACTTATGTGGGTATAATATGAGTAATGTTTGAGTCTTGAAACCCTATGTTGGCCCTTGACTAAATTTTGGGACGTCCTTGGTCAATTTTGACCTAATTTGGGACTTTACAGCCTGTTAAAGACGGAGCACAAGTCAAAGCAAATATCAAAGGATCTCAGCTACTTTTTGGGATTTGGGAATATGTAATGGGTATGGGATGTCAGCCCATGGGTTTACCCATGTTTGGGCCTATTTTTTAAAGTATAAATAGATTTCTAGGCAATGTAAGGAGGGGGATCTATGTGATGGAAGGTTGATAAACTAAGTGCTAAGTGCAAGTGTGGTTTGTAAATGCTTTTTGCATACTGTGAAAGACTTGTGGAGCTAAGTGCAAGTGGTTGTACCAAGACTGTGAAGAGCTTTGTGCTGTAGCTCAAGGAAGAAGGATCTAGCGAGCTGCGCAGATCTTTTTTCCTATGCGGAGTAGGGTTTTGAGGCTCTGTGCATGTAAACTATTGAAGAAGCTAATAAAGAAGAAGAGTTGGTGGACATATCCCTAGGGTGGGGGTGAACCATGTAAATAATGTGTTATTCTACTCTATGCAATGTTTTGATGTATTTATGTGTTATTTGCTAAGTGATGGACAAATATAGATAGATAGATTTGTTCATGCTTTGTGCTTATGATGAATCTGGATGCTAGCTCTGACATAGGTGGATTTTATTAGTGCTTTAATATTCTAGATCAGATCCATTTAGTTATGCTAAGTGATTAAATACGTTAAATCTGGTTGAATATTGTGATGCTTTATTTTATCTGCAGAGTAGATATTGGTTAACTAATGATGAACTGACGGTGCTAAGTGCTCTATTAAGTATTATAATCACAGATCTGTGTCCCAGCTAAGGTTGAAGACACTTGAGTCCTATAACCACCCCTGCCTCTACCTTGGGTGAGACTTCATCTGCTTTGCAGGTATTGTCGAAAGGGCCAGTAGTTAGGGTTTTGTTGGTGTGTTGTTGTAGCGTTGAACCCTGGGTCTACCCCTATGCCAAAAAATGGTTCCATTGCCAAGACTTGAAACTATGATTGTTGGGAACTGAGGAAGAAGAAGCTTTGTGCAAAAATCTGACCTAAAATTGTGGAAGCTCTTTGTGTAGATCTATTTCTCTGGTGTGCAGTACTCTACTTACTTTGAAAAGATCTGTGCTAAGGAAAATAAGTCAGATCTAAAGAAAAGAGGTAATATCTGAATGCTTTTTTCTTTGAGAAAGGTAAAAGTGAGAAGTTCTTCTTAAAAAAAAAGGTAAGATTTGAAAGCTCTGTGCTCTAATAAAGGTAAGAATAGTGGAAAGTTATAGATTTGAAGGCTTTGTGCTTTGTAGAATTAATATTAGTGGAAATTTTTGTTTCAAAAGTATGAATCTAGGTATGTTTGATAGATTCTATCCTAGCTTGAAAACTAGGGTATTAATAGATGAAAGAAGATTTGATATGAATAGTGAAAAACAGGTTATACCTATGCATAGAAATAATGTTTGGACTAATAAGTGTATGCAGGATCTTAGAAATAAATGTTTATAGGTTATATACCATGATCCTAGTGCACAGTACAGGAAAGGTTGGGGATCATTTAAACAAAAGAGAGGATTAACCCTCTGTTACAGTTGCAAGAAACCCAGACATCTTGCTAAGGAATTCCCTGGGAGAAGACCTAGTTGTCTTTGTTGTAAATCTCTGGACCATGAAGTATTGGATTTCCCTAGAATGATTTCTAAGGTTGAAAGAATGAATATGAACCAAGGAAACCCTAAGGAAGATCCAGAAACTAAGATTATGATAGAATCCCAGGAAGAATCAGAGAAAGTATTGCTACAGATAAGAGAAACCTTGAATGATCATTGACATGTCATCTTATCAGAGATATTCAAAAAAGAGGAATGCCTTGAAGCAATAATAGGATACTTCGACATTGACTATGTTCTAGATGAGGAAACACAGATGAATATCATGACAGAGAAAACTTGGGAAGCTATAGGGAGACCTTCTATGATTCCTTCATTAGGAGGAATAAGACTATTCAAAGGAAAGCTGATAAACCTGTGGAAAGCTCACTCGGATACCTATGAATGCCAATGGAACTTTGACAAAGGAATATTTTGAGATTGTTAAATTCAAGGAGAACAGTGCCCCATTTACCATTCTACTAGGAAAACCTTGGATTGAAAGAGATCAGGCCAGAAGGCAAAAAGAAGAAGAAGTTTTAGAACAACAGAAGCAAGAGTTAAAAGAGTTTATGACTAGAAGGATTGCACACTTGATTGAAGAACAAAAGAATAGATCAAATCAATTTAACACCAACAAATCAGATGCTGAAGTTGCAAGAACACTGGAAGAACCATTGAAGATTGAAGTATCTATTCGGGATGAAGAAGAAGGGTTACCCTTGAATCTTAGGAAAGAATCTCAATAGTGCGAAGTAACTATGCCACAATAAGCTAAGGATCAGAATGGAAAAATACATACCAAGACGAAGATCACTGGGAAGAAGGCTAGAAAGATAATTAAAAAGAAAGCTAAGATCGAAAAGTTGCAGAAGATTCCAAAGGGAACCTCGCAGAAGGAAAATTTGAAAAATTGGAGCTTCGTTGGGATATCAAAACAACAATGCATGGAACTTTGCCATGGAAGAGCTATATAGTCATTGGGGACATTATAACTGTTAGACCAATTCTCTGAATGGGCATAAAGACATTTATGGACAGACAACTTGCCATCTGACCATTGGGATTGCGCCATAAGGGACAAAACTGAGTTAATGAGGGCTTCATACTTGTTACAAGCGACCCATTGCCACGTTACCTATTTATCCCATCGCGCCATGCACCGTGAACACTTTTTTCCAACTGAGAATTTGAGCTTGTAGACTAATTTTCTTTTATACAGTGATCATCGCGCTCTTGCTCTCTATCTCATTACTGTGTCTAAATTACCCCCCAAACATGAGATTGTTAACCTTGAGCATGTATTTCGGATGAGTTGAGTGCTGCAGAGCAAGATTTTGAAGAAGTTTTGATCGACCTCGTGACTGATAGAGTCATGTCGATGTCTACAGGTGTACAAGCATCATCAACAAGAGGACTGCCAGCTTCTTCATCCACTGCTCGTGGAGCCGGACCATCCTGGCCATTCGATGAAAAATGAACCAAGCACAGGGATGATCTAGTGAATGCTAAATTGATCATGGCCATCTTACCTACCTATCTACCACCTATGAGTAGCACAATAAATTGAGACAACATGCCCAGATATTTTGAATACGCCTTGGTCACTGCGTACCTCCTGAAGGGGATATGCACATTTCGAGAAGATCGAGATAAGATTATAGCATTGAAGTTTAGCCACTTAAACCTCAGAGATTGTAAATTTTATAACATGCTCTCCCCACATAATTCCCTGAACACAACGAAGGGGAAAAATTAGAAGATAATCCCCCAGTCATGGACTATGAACCTCGCATAGTCCACCTTGCTCAATGTCATGAAGATTCCTCACTTCAGATGACACCAGGAGGTAAATACATGTGTCAAGTTGTTGCTATCTTGTTACCATGGTGGTTATTTGTGGCTAAAACACCGTATAATAATTGATCTAACGTTGATCAATAGAATCATGGGGTTGAGTATGCAAGGACCAGATCCATAGGAATTTTACCTTGGAAAATCCATGGATCACGCTCTAGCATAGAGAATCAAGGACACTTATGGCGATGTTGAGAAGGGAATGTGAGGCTACAAGGTAGCTTCTATTAAGAGTGGCGTAGTGCACCTCACCTGTCAATTGATTGTAGGGAAGTTAGTCTGAAATAACCAACCCACCCAAGTCACTAGTTTCGTAGTTGACCTTGTAGGCAAGTGTGCGAAAGGTCTTCAGATGAATTGGGTGAAGTACCTGGTGATAGTTGGAACTCGACTGTAAGGAGGCACAAGATCAAGGATATGAGTTCCATTTCAGGTGGCTCTTGATCCTTATATATTTTATTGCCTGGGAGCTACCAAAAGGTGCGACCTTCCCAGACATCGAGCCTTTTGAACCAATAGCTACAAAGTTCATCACACTATGGTATTCAAGTGATATGAATAAACAGTGGAAGTCAACTATTGTTTTTCATACCTACTACAACCAGCTGAAGGTAGCCATACAGTCCGAGCCTCACATGACTCCAAACACTCTACACTGGTTCAGGCCTCTAATGAAGATCAACGCATATTGACATTTTACTTACATCACAACGCACGCTGACGAAAACAAGCAACAACTTCAGTCCTACTACAAGCTGACGGGGGAGGACTTGGAGGAGATTACTAAGGACTGGTTAGCAGACCTCCTTATTCCAGTAGACCCTACATATATATCTGACATTGACACTTCAGAAACTGCATAGGATACACCCAGACCTAGCGGGGTAAAGAAGACTAAAGAGGTCCAAAGAATAGATAGTGAATCCAATAAGACTTCTTCTATATCACCAGAAAAAGGAGGTGATGGTGAAGAGTTAGGTGAAAAACAAGTCGAACAGAAGCAAGGAGACGAGGTTGATCTACTAAAGAAAAGGAAAGGTTCACCTCTGAAACCTTCCTCTCGAAATAAATCGAAGGCCACCATGACCAAGATGCAGATTGTCCTCACCTCTGATGACTTCGACTTCCTTGTAGCAGCCCTGCATGATGCTTCGCTAGAAATATTAGAGAAAAAAAAAGAAAAGCAAGAGGAGATGTATGATTGAATTTAGACTGAACTCTGAGGGGTCCATCAGGTCCTTTAGTCTAGACATGCAGTCTCCACTGTTTCGGGAGAACCAGAATTAGGAGATGAACTAGCTCAACTCCACCTCTTAGCTGATACAATCGAAGCTCACCTTCGACAAGCAAAGGAAGAAACAGAGCAAGCCACCCAAGATTTGAAACAAGTACAAGGAGTACTCATAGAGAAATGTAGTTCTATAGAATGGGAAAATCTTTCTATCCAAACAAAGTTTGATGAAGAAAAAGAATAGCTACAACAAGAAAAGGAACAGTTTCTCGTGGAGCAACTCAAATTAAAGGAAATGGTCATCGTATTACTTTTCTCTATGAAAGTCATAGAAGTAAAGACCGAAGAGTGAGTTCCATAACAAGTAGCACAACTTGAAGAAGTGATCCAAAATATACAACAACACATCATAGACTTGGAACTACGCGTAGTACCCAAGACCCCGCAATATGTAAGAGACCAACGAGAAGCCACCACCCGAAGTGCAGTTGAAAGGCTAAAATATATTACTCTTGAATGTAAGCATCTCACTGATCACAATGCCTAGACCTATGAACATCTCATTGAGAACCTAGAATTGAAGGTGTTAGCACTCTGTAATTTGCCCAAGGCTGTGAGGCAGTCACAGAGGCAACATCAAAACTGCTTCGAGTCAGGGATCTAGCCCTCCAAGACTCAGAGAGGGATCTCTCTGTTTGATATAAATTTGTTTGAAGAGGATTTTAGGCTAGCTATGCAGAATAGGATACATTCTTGGAGTTTTCTAGTTGAGACAGCAAAAGAAGGCCATTGGGCTATGGGGTTTGTTCATAAAGATAGAGATCAAATAACAGTTTATAAGAAGTCTTTTCACAGGGAAAGATAATGCAACTATTGGATTCTTTGGGAATAAGCGATGGATTAGCAGAGAAGGTGATATTATCAATCACAATAAAGAATCATTTAAGAATTTCTTCACCATAACATCAGAAGACAAACATTTAGATTTTTCAAAAGTTAGAAAACAGGGTATGCACAGATAAATCCTGTAAATTTAACTCCTTTTAAAAGATTAGACAGATAACACAATGATAAAAACTGCAGATACACATTCAACAATGAGGGAAAAACTTCACAAATAGCTAACATGCAAGAATCCTGTGAAATGTTTCCTCATATTTCTAGAAAATCTCTTGATAGAAGTTGCAGTGTTCCCAGCCTCCCTCGGCGTGAGATCAACAACCCTTACATTAAAAATAATCTCTGAATAAATAGTCAATATCCCCCAACAAGTTTCAAGATTTGGTTGTAACCGCCTCGGCCAAAAATAGCCACCAATCCCACAAAATTTGGAACTGTCTGCCATGAAAGACGGACCGGTTTTCTGTGAAAAAGGGGTCTGAACAGACGTGTGTTTATCTTCAACGATGAAACCTGGAAAAAAAATGGAGGTTATTGTACATGGGCATGTGCTGGACAAAAATTTCCTTCGGTTTCTCCAGATTCATCCCCATCTGGCCGTAACAGCTCCCGCAAAATCAAGACTGTAACAGAAAAGCGGAAATCTGGAAAAAAGGGCCTCGAATATGGCTTCGATTCTCCCTGCTCATAGCTCCATTGCAAAAATTGAGAGAGGCGTTTGTTCTTCATCCCGTTTTGAGACAAAACCACTCTCATATTTTTAAAATCCATCTTCATTTTCCTAGAATCGGTTTTGAAAGAAGATATAGTGAAACATGCAAAAATAGGCAAAACAAATAAAAAAGGCGGTTTTTTTTTTGGGATGGGTGGTATTCCAGACCCCCCCTGGGGTGGTAAGCGATTTTATAGGGGGGGGGTCCGATGGAATAGGGAGGTGACACGTGGATGGGGGGTGGTATTGGAAAACCATTATTCTAGACCCCCCCTCTCGTTAAAGTTCGGATGGTGAGGGGGGGTCCGGAAAATTTCCCATTTGTTGATTTAATTTTATGTTTTTCAAGGGGGCTTAGATGTGAGTGGGAGTTGAGGGTGGGTAGACTTAGGATAGTGTAGGTTTTTAATGTTTTTTTTTTAGTTTTTTATTATTATTTTATTACATGTTACGTTTAATGTATTTGCTTTTTGTTTATTTTTTATGTTTTTTGTTTTTATATGTTTTGTTTTATATTTTTATTTAAATGTTTTTATAGTGTTTAATGTTTTGTTTTAATTTTTTAATATATTTATTTAATGTTTGATTTTTTATGTTATTATTTTAATATTTTTTTATTTAACATTAATAAATAAAAACTAATATAGTTACTAAACTAACTAATTAACAATTGATTAATTACTAACATGCTAACTCAATTATTAATTAATTAATAATTAATTTATTATTAATAGGTTTAATCATGACTATTAACTAATTTATTATTAATAGGTTTAATCATGACTATTAGCCTAATGTTTTTATCCTAAGCTCGTTTATTCATGGAGGGGTAAGATTAGAGAAGGGGTGAAGGAATGAAGGGCGAGGAAACCCATGTGCACGTGGAATGAAGGATGCCAGCATGGGAGCTTAAGGAGGTTCGATGCAATGGATGGATGACACGTTGGGATAGGCCCCACCGAAAAAACCCGCCTTATTCTTAGTAACTCCCCCATCGTTAAAGGCGAATGATCGGGGTCCGTAATTGTAGATCGGCCCATCTACAAGACCTCCATGACAATCGTAGACTGTGCACACTTTAATCCATTATCAGATCTCGCCCCCACCGTTAAAAAGAAAATAGTTGGGGGTTCGAATCCATTGGTCACCATTGATTTACGACCGGCCTAGATTGACCGCCAATCTAAGCTGTTCTTTATCTCTCCAGTGCTAATGCGCTTTATGCAAAACTTAAGCTTAATGACTTTTGAGGGTTTGGTGCACTGCTTCCCTTGAAAATAATTTGCAGAGATGAAATATTATTTGCAAACCTATACACCCAGAGTGAAAAATTTCCAGTCCACAGATGATCCTATGAATTATAGGATTATAACAGTGGCTCCACCTTGGGATGGTATCTTCTTTCAAGAGGTGTCAAGAACCACAGACCTATGAACATGCAGACCGGTGCTTTATGCATGGGCTGATCCCAGAATCTTATTCTGCAACCTGTACCTGTTTTGATCTTGCAACTGAAACCAAATCAAATGAACACTGCTGAAAAGAGATGCTCAGAATGCTGAGCTTATTCACAACTTCTACCTACCCTACACTATTGACAATTTCATCGTTCTAAATTATACAATAATGCCAATGCAGCCAATCAAGTAGTTGTTGAGACCAGAGGAATGTTTCACTGCTTGTTAGCACAGTGGAAAGCGTAGCTTGAACCTTTGCCCATAGATTCAAAACGACAAAGTGTAATGGCCGCTGCTGAAAACATGATTTATCTTTACAACCGGGACCTCGACAATCTTGACGAACAAAATTAATTCCAGAGATAGATTTATGCTCTATAGTGAAAAAATTATCCATATAGATAGCTATAGGATCAAGGTAGAAATGACATGTTCCTTGATTCTTGGATTCTGCCAAATAAGCAATATGCTTTGGCATTGTATATATGTTATTTTCATCCTCATGCATTTCCTGACATGGATGCAACTACTCTGATGGGCTTTGTAATGTGACTTCTGCTGAAGAATACAATGAAGTTGACTGCCTGATCATGTCGATATCATAACAACGTTTTATCCCATAGCTGGATGATGGAGGAAGACTTTGACAACACAAGTCATCCAACACATCTGGTATTGGATCCTGTAGAAATTGAACTGACTGTTGCATTGGTTCCACTGAAACTTCTTGATTTTCTGTTTATTTATCCTTTAGCATATACTTAAGATTCTTTTTCAAAAATTGAAAATAATTAAAGCATAATGGTACAGAGTTATTATGGATTAACTCATAATTTGTCTCAGGCTCTAAGCTTTCATCGGGAATTTGAAAATCAGAGTAGGTAAAGTGTTGCAATTATGGGTTTAGAACAGCCTCCACATCAGCACTAGCATCTTCCCCTAGTTGATCAGAACATTCTCCCTCTCTACTATTGACAACTTGCTTACAATTTCCTCTTAAAAATTGAAAAGAAGCGAAACATAAGGGCAAATATTTTTCCCTTTGAAATTTTTTGTCCCTTCCTCATCATTGTCATGACTGTTGAGCAAGGGTTGATTGTCACATATGAATTGTAAATGATCTTATTCCTGCCAATGACATGCTATTGATTTCTTTGAACAGTCCACCTCTATATTAGCCTCACGATCATCATCATACTGGTCACACTTGGGTAAATCATCCATGGATGAAATTCCATTGAACATGCATATCATGTCAGGAGAATCTCCCACCACTCGCTGATTTTGAACTTTATCTTCGACTGTATGGTGAATGGAATACATGAAAGAATCATTATCCAAACCATGGTACCAAGGGTGAATAGAAAAATGTTTGGGAACTATGATCCTTTCTTTCTCTGAAATCAATGGAACATGATGTCTTTGGACAAAAATCTCCTCTTTTATGCTAATCTTCTGCATCATCTCTTCCATGGTGCTGACCAGAATGTCTAGTTTAGCTTCTGAAGATTTCAACTGCTCCTTTTCTTTGTTCTTTACTTTTGACCTTTTGATTAGCAAGTTGGTCTCCACATCAACTGCAATGCTCTGCATTTCTTCAAGGCTTGCAGTGTTCCTTTCTCTTAATTGGAATGCCATCTCTGGATCAAAGGCATATGGGAAATGCAAGTGGGCTAATCCTGGTGGTGGCTTTATATCAATAGGCATTGCATGATATACCTTATTGAACCTTGCTGAAAACTGTTGTACTGTCTCTCTAGGATTTATTTTCAAGTGGTCATATTCTTCTAGGATGAGGAAAATATTTCCCATGATCACCCACCTATCTAAGAAAACTTGCATGAACTGATGAAAATTTATGATGCTTGCAGCTGGCAGATTTCTAAGCCAATATTTAACTTTACCTCCCAAAGACAGGGCAA
>SNQJ01S0294694.1:0-10607 GCA_010110895.2 Picea sitchensis | reverse complement strand
AGAGAATGTGTGCACTGACGTTGCAACTGTATCTTTGCCTTCTGGACCAGGGGAATCAAGCCAGGCTCGGAATCCCCCTGTTGAGTCTACTCATGTTGAGGATGTAGATGATGACTCTGAGTCTGAGTCTTAGTCTGAGTCTGAGTCCTAGTCTGAGTCTGAGTCCTTTGAGTTTGAGTTTTAGTATGCAGATTCAGACTATTAGATTGTGTAGTCTCTACTCTCTAGCCTCTAGCCTAGACTCTAGAGTTATTTTTGGACTTTATAGGCCATTTAGATCCTTTTCGATGATGTATTTTGATTCAGAATCCAGATATTCATATGACTATGGAGTGCACTTGCCACTTACTGTTAGTGCTATTTTGGTTTTATACAATGTTACTTGTTATATATATATGAGAAACTTTGCAAATTTTTGTATACTGGTTTGGATTCACATGGATGCACATGAATATGTATTTGTTTTTCAAAATTTGAATATTTTATGTATTTTTAGTGACCGGTTTTTTGATCCGGTTCTAGTTCGGTTCCGGTTTTTAGGGTTGACTGGTTCAATGACCGGTCCGGTTTTGGTAACTTTGGAGTCGCCACTTGGAAAAAAATCACATGAAATCAACCAATGCAAGTTCAAAGAATTTTATGGACTAAATTTTTTTATTGTTTAGTTCTAAAAGAATAAGTTAAGTTGTTTTGACCAAGGATAAATGACTTATCACCGGCAACAGCGCCAAAGATGTTGCCGTCCTTATACACACTTGCAAACGTGATCTAAGTCCTGCTCACTTAGTGTGTCCTCAGAGGCACAATGCCTAGGTTCAAAGTCCACGCTGTCACTTTGACTTGAACCTCTTCCTTCTAGGCTAACTCCTAGGGAAGCCAAGGGGGGTAGACCCTAGTTACTAGATGAGATTAACGTTTAAGTTCTAGGAGTTGGTTTTAATTGGTTAAATGGTCAGCGAAGTCTAGCCTATGATGTTAAGCAGCAAATGCAAGATGCAACAAAATAGTATGAACAGTCAGGCCTTTTCCTAGGACAACTAAGACTAGTGCCTAAGAGTGGGCAAGGGGTCAACTAAGTTAAGGGGAGATTCATTACAAGATAGTTACAGGTTACAAATATTACAACAAGATAGATACAACTAAATATAAAAGAATATGCCAGATATACAAAGCTAAAATAAACTAGATACAATGGATACAAGATATACAATATATTAACAAATTGCTTGAATGTGCAGGAAAAGAAGATACTCAAGATGATACACACATCAACACATCAAGCCAAGCATGCTCGCTATAGATCTTACTCTATTGGACTGCTTATCAATGGCACACAGACGAAAATCAGTCAAGACCCTGTCAAGAGAGTGCCTCCAGGTGGATGCACAACTTCTTGAAGGATCACACCACGAATACAGGAATAACAATATAGATGAAATGCTTGAAAAGTAAAGTGTTCCGGATGATAGATGTAACCACTTAGATAATTATTCCACGACACATAAAATGACTTGCACGTAAAATAAAGATAATGAGATCCGTGTGCTTGCAAGTATAAATATAAATTGTCGATGTTGTAGACGAAGGATTAAGTTAGGTGGTTAAGCGAGATTGATTTTAGTCCTATCTAAGTGTCAACCCAATACTTTCCTCCCCCAATTACCAAGTGACTGCTGGGTGCTCAAGAAGTTAGGCAACGAGGCCCACCCTAGCTCCACAGGTCAGTCCTAAGATCAGAGTACTCCCGGAAAGGACGCCGCGCGTTGTGAGACCGTCCCCGGCCTAGCACCTTCCGTTGCCTTCCTCCGACCCTGTTTTAAATGGCGAAGATGGTTGGTAATGGTGTCCTATTAATTCTAATAAATTAATTATTAAACCTATGAGCTAAGTGTGAAGTGTGTTTGAGTGATTGTAGCTTGCTCAAAAGTGTCGAAACTGAAAATTGAAAATTGTGAAGGCCGAAGCCTTTGAACAATTAGATTGCAAGTTAAATTCTTAAGTTACAAAGTTATTGCATGGGAAACATAAAGCGATGGAAATAACTTGCGGAATTGTAAATGACGATTACTTAAGAGATTATATAACCAGTATTCGCATGCATGTGTGTAAGATAAATATCTGAGGAACTGTAACTTGCATGCAATGAAAAAGTGAAGATTTAATCTAAGCCTCCACGGGCTCTAAGCTAGCATAAGTTATGTTGGATCTACTCTAGATAATTTTAACTTTAAGCATGCATGTAGATATCAACGATTAGACTAGCTAAACTGTGAAGTAAAGACAAAAAAGAAATCTAACTAAAGCATGCAAAGTAAAGGCTGAAATGAAAGAATGAAAGCCACTTGGGTAGACTCCTTTGGGCTTGCTTACAGTGTTTAGATTGAAGGAGAAAGAAGAGAAATGTTACCACTTTCGAAAGGAGGTACTTGGAGGTGAGTTGTGCTCGAAAATGGGTAGCATGTACCCTTAGCCTGGCGAGAACCTGGAAAAATCAGCGAGCTATTGCTTGCTGATTTGTGTGCAACACGCTCACAATGTTAAGGAAATTTTCTGTTTTTCAACAGAAGTTTCCTGCATATAAAAACCAGAAATATTTATGAAATTATTGACCTATCTAAGCAAGTTAGATACCAAAATCTAAATATAATAGGAGGAAGAAGAACAGAAAATGTTTTTGAAGTTTTAGTGAAGATGAGGGTAAATCCTTGCTCGGATTTATCCCAACAACTCCTTTCGAAATGACCTGCAAACTCCAAATAAACTGTGAAATAAAAATAGACAATGGACTGCATGCATTAATAATACAACAAAGTTAGTATTAAAAACAAATACAATGCATATAGGCTTAGAAATCATAAATTTACTAAACTAGGCCAAGCAAACAAAGTTTTACTTAGGCCATCTACCCAATAACACAATAACATTCAAAGTAAAGAGCAATATCACCTCATACATAGATGGAGCATGTAGACAAAATCCAACACTCCCGATTCCTCCAAAGCAATTATTTATTAATCAATGGAAGAGGTTGTAGCAACAAAGTTGCTCCAAGCTCTTCAAGAACCAGTGAACCAAAGTAAGAAGACAATGATGGAGAGAGAGAGGGAGATGGAGAATTTGGTAGCATAACAATACTGTAAAGAATGCTAAGGAATGAGGGAGTGAGAGGTCTCTTAAATAGCCTTGAGGGACCAAGAGACCCCTCTTGGATCTCTAACACTTGTCAAAAATCCAAGGGAAGAGACAACTCATTGAGAGGTGGCGTGAGCTTTTAGGGTTGTGTGAGGAAATGCTATGTGGATGAGATGGAGGGTGAGTTGTCCTCATGAAGGAGGCGCATTGGCCAAGAGGAAAGCCACGCCTAACTTTAAAAGCTAGTTCCCACTTTCAATTGAGATGTTTCCATCTTTCTTCAAGAGTGAGGGCGTAAGTTTCCTTAAGGAGGGCGCAAGTCCCAATGGGAAAGCGCATGCTTTGAGGAGAGTGTGGGGGAGTGTGTGTCTCACACTCTAAAGAGGACGTGTGAGGTCATAAGGAAGGTGCACATGTGGAAGGAGGGACCCACGACTCATTTAAAATGAGTTTCCAATCATTTACATGGAAGGGGGACGCATTTACTAATGAAGGGCGCATAAATCCCCATGGGTAATTAAATAAATGTGGGTAAAGGTGGGTGTAAAGGTTAGGAAGTGGGGTTGGGTAGTTTAGGGAGTCTCTCTCTACCATATTTCACCTTACTTTAGCTCAATTGGTCATTAATTACAAAATTGACATTTTCCCATGTCAATTTTATTTGACTAAGACTCCTAAGTGGACAAAACCCTAACAAAACTTGTCCGACTGAGTTGAAACTTGGTCCAAGGGTGTAGGGGGTCTCATTCCATTTATTTTGAGTACAAATACCCCGACCAAAAGCCCAGGGATGTAGCTTTTACATTATTTCATCAGAATTAATTAATTAATTAATTAAAATCCCAACCTTAGGATATTTTAATTAATTAAAAATAACCTATCTAGACTCGACTAAAAATCACAAAACTTTTTTTTGCTGTCTTACATGGTCATTTACATTGTTCCTAAACACTAGCTATCAGAGAATGACTTCATTAGAACGCCTTTCACCACTTTGGAGGATTTATTGCTAGTGGGAGTGAAAAACTCAAGGGAAATTAATAAGGCTGGTTAGGCCAGATTAATATCCTGAGGATAAAAAAAACTCAGTGAAAGGAACTCTCCTAATGAAGAAATCCTAAGGTAACTGACCTAACTATGATCCATGCAGACCTATTACGTTATCAACCCACACAGGGGTGCGGAAATCCCGCTTACAAAAATTGTGTTGGAAGCAAAAAATGCCCTGTAAAACCAAAAAGTCTTCGACTTGTTTGCATCTGTTGATGCATATCTTCATGGTACATGGATTTGACCCCCTAGTTGAATAGGCGGTCAACAGGCCTGAAGCTTCAAGTCTCAAAAGATCAACTTTGTTAGAGAACAAGCTCTTTTGGGCTCTAGCGAATTCTTTTTCTTCCTTAGACTCTTGAAATATATAGCAACAAGTTTCTAGAACAAGACTCCTAAAGTGCTAGCACTTTAGGGCTTTAGGAGGCTACTCCAAAAAAGATTCTCTTAACAATTAAATAGGTGGAATGATCTAGAGAGAGGAGGAAACACCTTATGCTCCTCTCCTAGGGTTTTAGACAAGCAATATCACAATCTTCAATATGCACAAGTAAAATTTACCATAACCATTCAATGCATGAAATGAAATTGCAGATTTTACTTCACCAAGAATAATGAAGCCTAAAACCCTAGTTGCAGAAATTTTCCATCAAAATAAGCCAAGAGATATCCAAAGCAAGTCCTCCAAGAGATAACGCACTAGTAAAATCAGCCAATGTTGCCAATAGGGCGAAAATTTCAGATCTAATCCTTTTGTGCGAGGAAGAGTTATTTTAAAAATAAAATGTCAAGAGGCTTATTTATATGGAGCCTCTTGACCTAATTTGTCAACACAAAATTACAAGAGGGCCGACCTCCTTAATCATACTCTAACTTTACAAAATTTAATTTATTTTGCACAAAATAAAACCCTAAAGGGTGACGTCATCCCATTTTAGGGTGACGTCGGCTCCCAAAATGGAATGTTGAGGTGGAGAAGTGCAACACTAGGCCTCTAAAGGCCATCCATCATGTAACACGTGCCAACCATCATGTCAAACCCTCCTCCATCAAACCATCAAACCCTAAGTGACATCATGGGCTAGTAGGGTGAGGTCCAAGCCTCCAAAGGCTAACGTCTAGGTTGAAAGAGGTAGGAGCTCATCTCCTAGCCATGCCAGAGTGCCTCCAAAGGCAATGACCTCCTTTTTCATTGTGCAAATGGTGATCACAAGCCTGCCCTAGACGTGGGGTCTAGCACCCATCCTTGGGCTCCAAATCCTTCATGAAGGTTCGAACATAGTCATCTCCTCATGAATACCTGTCCACTGGGCAAGATATTGCAAAGACAAACAGATGCGCCCTCCAAGGGTCCGTAAGTCACAAGAATCATGCCAAGTAAGCCACATCTAATAATGGAAGCACCCAAACATGTGCATCAACCTCTCCCCCCCCTCCCCCCCCCTTTCAAACTAAACAAATTCTCAAAGACCTTATACAATTTGTCAAATTTGGGTGTGGGAGGGGTGTCAAGGCATCCTATTGGGTCAGTCAATCCTCAAGTCAAAGGTGTTTCTCAAGGGAAACCTATCTACGTCATGTGTGAGTATGAGGTGGAGTGGGGTAAGACTTCTGGGTATGGGGTTTCATGACATACAATGGCTCATATTGTCTCATTTATGGGTGCCTTTGTTGAGGGCTAGCCACATCCTTTTCCTCTTTTTGTTTTTAAAGCATATTTTTCCAAGCCCTTTATTAGACATTTATTTTGCATGTGTTTCAAAGTTGAAGACAATAAGGGGCACTAAAAAGGAAATGCATAGCCCACATATGCTCTACCTTGGTTTGCATGCTTTTCCAAGTTGAAGACAATAAGGGACACTAAAAAGGAAATGCATAGCCCACAAACGCTCTACCTTGGAAAACAACATTAATTAATTAGTTATTTATTTTATGGGTCCCTCATTTTTTTAGAGAGGTGTTTCATTGCTCTCGAGATCCCATGGCGAGATTTTATTGCATGATGTTTTTGCTAGGGCACCTCCAAGCCTAATGGCCCTTTCTTCCCATGAAATGAGGTACATGCTCTTCTTGGGTCAATGAGCCCGAAAACCCAAAAGATGAGGAGACGAAATGGAAGAAGTAAAGTGATAAGTATGATCGGAAATGGTACGATGACTCTTCAAAGAACTCCCTAGTAGCACCCCATTTCCGAGGGTGACCAACTTACTAGGATGTGATGACACCCACCAAGGTTAAATAGGGCAAAGGGTATAATTTCCAAGCAAACGTTCTGTAATCAAGAAAGGATTCTTTGCAACATGTTCAAATGCTTCAATTATTAAAGTGACACTTACCATGAAACTGGACTTATTACCTCATGAAGCAAGACCTGCTGTCCTCTGGGCCCTGGCCAGTGTGATGGATGCTACTTTGCTGCTGGTGATGACTGATGGTGCAAGTCAAGATAGGAGGGGGGCCTGCGGGGCTCTGCTAGTCAATCTGGCTCTTGACACTCCATGTCTGCTACCTATGGGCCTCGAGACATGATCTCCTTAGTTACCCCTAGGTTGGGGGTGGGGGTAACATGTATCCCTATTGCTTTGAACCTAATGAGTGATCATATAGGAAGTGTTATCGCACAAAGTGTCGTTTGAGCAAAGCCAAACACAAGCAACAAATGTGAGAGACAACTGGGAGTAAGAACCATTGTCACCTTAGCAATTACTCCCCTCATTTTAGTGATGGATGATTCCACCACAAGGGAGGCTTCCCGGGTGACCTTGGGGGGATGGAGGTAGAAAGACTAGTGTTTAAAAAGGGTCCCTCCTTTAGTCACTATATGAGAGTGCTTAGGGTTTGAAGATGGATGAGTCTGGCAAAGGAAAGAGAGAAGCTGATCAACAACCTGCAAAACCAACGTTAGAACCACTATCCCAAAACCAAAGATCACGAAAATAAACCCTCAAACACCAAAGGAAACAGCAAGAAACCTTGTTGTCCCAAAATTTGCAGCAGACTGTAAATTATATCAGCAAGAAGAATAAGTTAACAGCTGCAATAAATCACCGTCAAAATCAGCATTAAATGATGGCAAATGAAATCTTGTAAACAATAGACAATATTCCAATGATTAAACCACAATTTCGACAGTTAAATAGGCTGTAAAGTAAGTTTTATCAGCAAGTTTCTATCACCCCTAGATGGCTGTAGCAAACATTCGCTACAGTCGCAAGTTTCCACCACAGAAATCAGAAAGCAAATGTGCCAAATTGTATCCCTTAACAAGTAGATTAATTTGCAATGTTCAAACACAATTTTCTGCGGTGAAAATAGTAAGTAAACAAGAGAAAGAGAAAGATAAAGTGTTTGCTGCAGCCCTAATGGCTGTAGGTAATTTGTTATTACAGCAGTAAGAAATACTCCAAGAAATCAATACGTTTTAGCATGAAAAGATAGCTTGGAGTATGAACAATTTATCTAAAAATTTAAAGATCACAAGAGAGCAATTTGCACATTTCTCAATGCAAATTTTCACTTTCTCCAATGCAACTAGTGCCTTGTCTATTGGGTAATGAAGTCATAACATCAAAGAGAAGTTAAATGGCTAATAATGGAGGACTTGAACCTTGGACTTAAACCCTTATAAGCCAAGCCGTACCTCTAAAATTAGTCACCTAGCTTGCTAGTTAATGGGAAACTAGGTTTTTAGAACCTACTAGGGGAATAGACCATCCTAACCCCTAAGTTAAAACCCTAACCAAGAAAGGATTAAGGGGGATAGACACTCCTAACCCTCAATCAATCCTTGAATGGCCTCCTTTCACAAAAAAATATGGCTCGAACAATGTTGCAGGAACCTTCCCCCCCCACGCTTCGAAGCCCTGAAGCTCGATCCGAGTGGGTGCATCTAGGAAGCCCCGTCGGAAGGTTTTTTTTTTGTGTAAAAGTCAAATTATTATTGTAAAGGGGAAAAATTAAGGAGGTCGGCCTCCTTATTTTGTGTTTTACCCTAAAGTTATGTGGACAAACTTTATTTTGAGGTCTTGTATAAATAAAGGACCTAGATCATTACATTTTCATAACATTATCACTTGAGAATAAGACATTCTTGGCTGAAATTTTTGCCCTCTTTGGGCATTTGGACTATCTCTCTCTCTCTCTCTCTCTCTCTCTCTCTCTCTCTCTCTCTCTCTTGTGCAAAATTGTGGAGCTAAGTGGTGCGCTACCTTCTTGAAGGCTTGTTCTTTGCATCTTGATGAAATTTACTTGGTAGATAAGGGTTTTATCTTGCTATCTTGTGGAATTGGTAAGGAATTTTTTGCATTTTGTTGGTAATTTCTTCTTATTTCATGCTATTCTTGTCTAAAACTCTTGGAGGAGTATAAGGGCATACACCCTCCACCAAGTTCATCTTAATTGTTATTGGATAAACCATTTTTTCAAGGTTGCTAGGAGTAAAAGGGCTTACACCCTCCTAGATTTACCTTGTTGGATTTGCTTGCTCTAGGGAGTAAAAGGGCTTACACCCCTAGAGAAGTGGTGGATCCAACTCTTACATCTAAGACTCCATAACCCAATAGATTAAGCACTAATCTGAAATTGCATTGGAGAAACAAAATTGTTGCATTGGGAAACATGATTTGTTGAGATATTTCATTTGTCTAAAGTGGATTCAATTCTATATGCTATTAGCTTGCTTGAGCCACGAGGGTGTCTAGCTTAGCCAAGGATTTTTTGCTGCTATTATAAACTTATGCTACAGCCACTAGGGCTGCTGCAAAATCACTCTTTTATCTCTTGTATCTCACTCTTCTACCATTGGAAATAGTTGGCTACTTGGTCTTGTTAATTTATTTGGTATTGGCTATCTTTTGGGCAAGTTGTTTACTGATTTCTTTGAGTAGAAGTTGCTGCTGTAGAAAATCTTTTGCTACAGCCAATTGGCTGCCCTAAATTACTTCTGATAAGATCATTTTGCAGGCTCATTTTGCCATCAAATTTATGTTCAAGTATTGGAAAATTATCTACCTGTTTAATGCTTCATTGTCCAATAAGTATTTGGTGTTTTTGATGGTCAATTCTATAGTTAACAACTCTTTTCTTTGCTAATATATATATTTGTTTACTGCTATAATTTAGGACAGCAAGCTTCACTTGCTTGTCCCTTTGATTATCTGGCTTGTATTTCGATAAATTGTCTTGTCTCAGGCAGGTACAACACTTTCTTGCAGGTACACTACACTTTGACAACCTACCCTTATCAATAAGACCCTTTTCCAAGCCTCTTTCCACTTCTAAACTTGACATGTTATCCCTATTTTGTGGATAACTAAGGAGATGATGTCTCGAGGCCCTCAGGTTACAGATATGGAGTGTCGAGAGATTACATGACCAACAGTACCCCTTTGCACAGATGGAAAACCTACTCACCACCATAGAGGGTCACAGGTTTGCAGATGGCGTCCACCACACCAGTTGGCTTTCGGAAGGCAGTGGGCCTTGCTCCATGAGGTACAAGTCAGTTTATGGTGAGCATCATTTCAATACCTAAGCCATTTGATTATGTTGTATCTTAGATTGCTCTAGATTTCATGATATGTGCTTGGACATTATGCCTTTTTCCCCGCTTCACCTTGGTGGTTGACATTGTGCCCTAGTAAGTGGTCTTCGTTCGGAATGGGTTTGCTACTGGGAAATCCCTTAATGAGCCATCGTACCGTTCCCGACCATACTTACAATTTTCCATCATTATTCGCCTCCGTTTCCTTATCTCTTGGGATTTTAGGGTGTATTGACCCAAAAAGGGGTTGTCCCTCATTTTATGGAAAGAAGGGGCTAAATGCCCAGAGGTGTTGGTGTTGGGTAAAAGATAAAAGCCATATATGAACCTTCCAGATGCTTCGCCCAGGGATCACCCAAGAAAGCAATAAAACACTTATCGTTGAATAAAAGGGGACCCATAATATAACAAAGAAATGCCTGAAAGGTAGATTGAAGGATAGGAGGTCTCATCACGAGCCGACCTATCACGTCCATGGATATCTAGTGGTATGACATTGCCATTATCTGGTCACCAAACCAAGGCAGTGACTCTCAATTGCATGGCTGAGAGAAAGGGGGTCTCATCACGAGCCAACCTTCTCATTTCCATTAGGCATTTGTGGGTGAGATTGCCACCATCTGGTCACCACGCGAGGGCAGTGACCTTCAACCTCTCCTTGTGCTATTTTAAAATAAAATATAAAGAAAGAAAGATAAAAGAAGTGTTACCAACATCGACAACGACAAAATATCGCCGAGGGTCCGAAAATGAAAATATCGGCAATATCGGGGAAAATATCGGTAAATATCGGAAAATGTTGTAAGAACGAAAAAAATACAAAAATATTCATTTTTTTTCAATTTGAGAGAAATCAATCCCAACTTCACAATAAACAGGTTAT
>SNQJ01S0294693.1:0-10607 GCA_010110895.2 Picea sitchensis | reverse complement strand
CATGTGGAATCTTCAAGCTGCATATATTTCCACTGGATTAGTGATTCTCAAACCATGCACTAGCATAATTGACATTCTCTATTATCCATTACTACTTATGGGTAGAGTCAAATGGAACCTTCTTCATCAAAGTTATAGTAAGTGGGTTGTAAGAGACAACTTGTAGGCCACTTATCCAATGCATTGGGCGATCTTACAAGGTCCATAGAACTTTGGCGCGAGTTTTTTGGGTATTTTGTCTTTGAGTGATGTTTTTTTTATAAGGTTTAAGGCGAAGAAACAATCCCCTTCGGAAAAAGAATGTTCATAGCAATGTTGGTCTGCTTTATGTTTCATTCTATTTTGACTGATTCATAGACCAAACCCAAGATCAAAACATGATTCCTTATATCCTTGATCAAGTCCTCCAACACTTGAGTAAGAACTCATTCGACTCTCTTTCCACAAGATATGGAGACATTGAAGATGCACACATCCATTACTTCTCTTCTTCTATTTTCAATTTGAAGGAACTTTTGATAATCTACTTTGCCTTTACAAAAAACCTTGAAAATTATATGTATTTCAAAAGATCCACATCTGGGGGTTGTTGATGAGACCTTGTAGCAATGCATTGCCCCATTACTTTGTTATGCAATGTAGCACCAGAGTCTATAAACACACAACTTAAGCAATTGCATGACAAAACAACGAAACTCAAACTATGTGTCTATAAACTTCAACATTGCCTCAAGAAAGTGCTCGTGATGCATCTCTTGCACTTGAAACCCCATTCCTTAAATATGGCTTTCAACACTTGAGTAAGAACTCATTTGACTCTCTTTCCACAAGATATGGAGACATTGAAGATGCACAAATCCATTACTTCTCTTCTTCTATTTTCAATTTGAAGGAACTTTTGATAATCTACTTTGCCTTTACAAAAAACCTTGAAAATTATATGTATGTCAAAAGATCCACATCCGGGGGTTGTTGATGAGACCTTGTAGCAATGCATTGCTCCATTACTTTGTTATGCAATGTAGCACCAGAGTCTATAAACACACAACTTAAGCAATTGCATGACAAAACAACGAAACTCAAACTATGTGTCTATAAACTTCAACATTGCCTCAAGAAAGTGCTCGTGATGCATCTCTTGCACTTGAAACCCCATTCCTTAAATATGGCTTTGTGATGTGACAAGGGGACAAGGGTATCAATATAAGAAATGGTGATCTCTTCTCCTCTCTTGATACTTGATAGGTTTGGAGATGTGAATAAATAGGGTGATTCCCACTTCCAATGTGCTCGAGTTCCTTTACCTATAACTTAGTGAAGGAAATGGACTTCATCCCTCCTAGTGACATTGAAGAAGTTCTATTGTCACCACCCCTTAGGTATGTGAACAACAAGATTGATTGAAAATGCTTCAATAAATGCTACCTAAGAAACTAATGAAATGTGCTTTAAATTTTATTTTTTAAATATATAAAACCAACTATTTATTTCAAATTTCAATCACGAAACCTATTACATCTAACAAATTTATCCAATTAAAAATTAAAATCAAAGTATTTTCACATTAAAAAATAATGTTAAAAAAAAAAAAAAAAAAAAAAAATTCCTTTTCCCATGTTATGTATACTGAACCTATGTTTCTAGCTTTGAATTTTTGTATAGACTGGAATTAATTTTAAAAATGGAAACAATAGTCCCCTCTGGTAGGCGGCAAGGATTACGAATTAAACTCATATGTAAATAAATTATATACCAGTGGTTCTCATTTTTCAAGATTTGCAGTTTAGGTGTATTAAATATAATTCATAATTACCTTTGAATTAAAAAACAACATTTCTTTTAATTTTAATAAAGTCTTAAAAATACATCATGAATAAGGACAAATCTTTAATTTTATGTAGTTGGAGGAAACAAGTTTGTCCTTTCATGTCACGCTTAGCCTTAAAATATTTGTGTTTTTTACAACAAAGTTTATCTTTAGTGTTTCAAAAGAAATTTTGTGTATGCATATTTATTGTATGTAAGCTATTCTCTTTAATCTAAGTTTTTTTAATTGATTTTCTTAATAGGCATATGATGTGTTTGATTAAATATCAAATTTGTGATATGAACGTTTGACGTTTAAATTAAAATATCAATTTTAAATTTATGTGTTATATATATTTTTAATTTTTTTTTTTTATAAATAAAATATTAAATAATGTAAATAATAATAAATGCAACACTTATTTGAATACCTAAAATTATGTGATTTTTTAACAATAAACACACACACATAATTTATTTATCAATTTTAAATTTTTATGTTATATTACTTTTCAATAACGTGTTTTTTAAATGATGATGATGACACTTTGATTAAAGTCCACCAAGATTTAATTGGTCTATCCTTAAGTGGTAAAGTGGTTACTTTAAGCATTTTTTAGGAATTTTGTTTTTCTATGTGCTCTTAAAAGCATTAAGAGAAGCTTCAAGATCACCATACTTTTGTTGAGTTAAGAGGTTCAGAAAGTTGGTAGTGTGATAATATTTCGAAAAATGAGATTTAATCAGGGTATAGGTCGGACAATCTAAGAAAAGTGTTTTTCATTCAACCTTCTTCGTATCACAAAGGTGACACACTCTTCATCCCATGCATGCTTAGGAATTGGACCAAAGCCCAGCCACTCATGGAGCTCGTGGAGACTCTAGTTCTTATCTTAGCACGTTTTATTTCTTTCTTTTACACTCCTAAGAAAAATAGATAGATAATTTTTATCTTCTAAATTAGAGCAGGCCGATTACATCTTTATAATAATCTTTTAATTTACTCTTTTTCCCTCTAACTCTTTGTCACACCAAATTTTCTCCTTTGAATTTTTAAATTGATCGCTTTTTATAATATCTTTTTATTTTAATAATAACCTTAAATAATTTGAAAGAAACTTCAATTTTAATCTAATAGTTTTAAAATATTATTACGATGCAAAAAAATTTAAAGGAGTAGTTTATCTGCTTTCAAGGTAAGTATATTAAACAAGTGCTTTTTTTAAATCATTATGCAATGCATGTTTGACTTTATGAAGATATAAACCTGCTTATAATTTTGTAAATGTGTCATTCACATGGAATTTGATTTTTTTCTCCAAAAAAGAGATTAGCCTTCTTTCCGTTAAACACAATAAACATGTGTTGCAATTATGTTTAATTAAAAATTTGAATTTATAAACGATATTTCAAATCATTTTTAAGAATAATGTTAAAAGCTTAATTTTTGTTATCATTAAAATAAAAGTTGTTTTAGAGAGGCTTATTGTCGGGTGTGGGGTCCATCACTGGGGATCAACTTCACCAAGTTAATTGTAGGGAAGGGGAACAATAGTGCAAACTATGGTTGAAATCTAGGGATAATAATTTTGCATTTTTTCTGGGGAATGAACTTCACCAAAGAAGGGGAACAATAATGCAAACTATGGTTGAAATCCGGCGATCCGAAGGTTCCGACCCAAATCTCCAACCTGACTACTACTAAAATGGGCCCCTCTACAAGTTTGTTCCATTGTTTTTATAGAAAGTTCCAAGATAGATGAAAAATTATACAATGATCCATTCTAGATCACTATGAGATTGAGAATTAATATCCTCACCCAAACTAAAAAATCTAACATTCTTATCTTATAATATGATTTCAATTTATTTTCTTTTCAAATAGGTTCAATTGACACAGGGACCGTAACAATTCTATGCATTTATAATCATACAACCACTATCACTCAAGATGAAACATATCCACATAAATAAATGTTGTGTTTGAGTTTCTCTTTCTAGTGACAAGGGGAGAACCTGCTCACCAATAAAATGTCATCTTCATTATTTCTCAAATCTACTCTCTCTTGCTATTAATGGATTGAAGGACAATTCATGACAAAGGTGAAGGAGTTCTACTTGAAGAAGAACATGAAGGTGTATTTGTTCCACCAAAGAAACTCATGTTCTTTTCATTTAACAAAACCAAATGCCCCTCAACCATATAAAAGAATCCATGAGAAGCCTCGTCATTCTCACAAACAATAAGGAAAATAAATGCAAGAAATGGAGGATGAATTACTTTAATTGCATGGGATACTACTAAAATTCTTGCCACATTTTGTAAGATGTTCCATCGATTGTGTGAGCATGTCAAGAAACTTACTAACATCATTGTTGAGCATATTACAAAGGCATTCATTTCTTTGTCAAAGAAAAAAATGAGAGAAGATCACCATGAGGAGTTAGTCTTACTTGTCAAGTTAAAATAAGGAGAACAAGTGCTTAAAATCACTATGGAGGATGTTTCTCTATATCTTCACATAACAACATTATCACTAACATGGTTCCACCCAAAGTCACCTACTGCCTCACACGAATGCTGCCTGTTGCTGCCTGCGATGCACCAAAGTCCCTCAAGCCACAATGCATTGGTGCTGTCACCAACAGGTCAGTTCTCTCCTGTTGCCGGGCAGGGCAAGGGCCAGAACTCATGGAACAAACTCTCTCCACCATCACACCAAATGTACAATTCAATCGACATGAAACCACTATGCAAGAAAATTCTACATGACTTCACACACCAACATGACCATTGACATGAAACCCATACACAAAACACCATTACGCCTTAATATTGTATCCATCTGTCATTCCCCTTCAAATTGCAACTAGGACATCCCTCTAATCCATTGCAAGAAAATAAAGTATCAACAATACCACCATCTAAGTGACAAGTAAATCAAAAAAAAAAAAAAAAAAAAAATTTTACATTTTTATTTTTCTTCACAAAGACTAATGTAAAACCAGGGAAGATTAGTCATTTCAATCCTCCTCCTCCTTATTCAATGTCAAAAACATGTATTTCAAAACACTGTACTTTTTTTATTTAATTTAAAAACAAATTCAAACTTTGAAAAGAATTAAGCAAACTAATGCAAGGTAAAAGTGTTTTGAAAAAACAATGCGCAAAGTAATAAATATCCCTACATAAGTCAATAGCTTCTTCTTGATCTATAGATCTTTGCACTAAATCATGTATCCCTCTTGTCCAAAAAATGTTTATAAAAGAACATGTGTAATTTTGAGTTAAATTCATGAAGTCAAATACTAGGCTTTCGACATATTTGAGAGCGCTTGTAAGAAGAACTATATGTTTGTATGAGAGACATAGGCGTTTTCAATGGAATTTAACATGCATGTAATTCGAAAATTTTGTATTTTAAAAATATACGGTTGGAGACGTGTGCTGAAGTGATGGAGTATAAAAGATGGGACATGATTTCATTCGGAGGGGACACCGAACCTTATAAGTCTTTTAGCGCAATACAGATGCGTTTATGTAGTAATGGAAGAGGTCTAAGGTTTTAAGTGTACGAGAGGATAAGGTGGTTGATACTTGAATCATAATTTTATGTCCTTCTTCCCAACCCTCTAGTTTTATATAAAGAGCTCCAAGTCCCTTTTAAGATTTTGAAGACTCACTGGCAGAATACCACATCACACTTTTGGTTTTAAGAAAAAGTGAAATTTTCCTTCCAATAATGTAGCGTTTCGTAGCCTTTAAACTTGAAACATAATTAAGTATATAGAAAATATAATTGTAGAGAGCTAGATACTAGAGATGGTTAAAATGAAATATGCAAAATATACTCCTTTTAGTATTATGATAATTAGAAGAAAGAACGATGTTCGCTTTACCCTCTTAAGTGAGGTACCGCTTATTGATAATAAAACTGCAGGAATACAACAATACAAAACAAAACATTCTATATCCTCCTATATCATTAAATAGGATTCTCACTAGAAAAACCCTAATTATTTATGGTCCTATAATTAATGGGTACCAACTACTCCTCTCATGGGCCTTATAAAGTTGACCCATTTTACATTAAATAACTATCCACTACCATCTAATGGGCCTTATTCAAATAAAATGACCTCATACATTATACATCAATTAACTAACCTTGTGTAGCAATAAAGTAGGGGAGGTTAGGTAGGGACCATACGTCCATCCCCTTCAAAAGTGATGTTGTCCTCAAGGGTGGAGATGATAAAATTGCTACAAAATCACTGTCGCTTTCCATAATCTTCTTCAAGTCATATTATATTTCCACTGGATTAGTGATTCTCAAACCACGGAATTCAGCATAAATTGACATTCTTCATTATCCATTACTACTTACAAGTATCAAACGAACCTTCTTCATCGTGCTATAGTAAGTTGGTTTTCGGCCACTTCTGTACAATGTAATACATCCCATGGACCTTCAGACAAGACACATGAAATATTGGATGAATCTCGTAGTGTGTTGGAAGAGACAAATTTGTAGGGTCAATTTATCCGTCGGGGCTTATCTTACAAGGTCCATAGAACTTTGGTGTGAGTTTTGGTATTTGGTCTCTTGAGTGATGTTTCTTTCATATTTAATGGGTTGGAAACAATCCCCTTCCGAAAAAGAATGTTCATAGCAATGTTGGTATGCTTTATGTTTCATTCTATTTTGACTGATTCATAGACCAAACCCAAGATCAAAACATGATTCCTTATATCCTTGATCAAGTCCTCCAACACTTGAGTAAGAACTCATTTGACTCTCTTTCCACAAGATATGGAGACATTGAAGATGCACAAATCCATTACTTCTCTTCTTCTATTTTCAATTGTGCCAACTTTTGATAAATCTATCTGCTTCTTTACAAAAAACCTTGAAAAATTGGCATGCTGTCACATCTCACATCCGTGGGTTGTTATTTTGAGACCCCGTGGTAGCAATGCATTGCCCATTATCGTGAGCAACGTAGCACCTGAGTCTATAAACACAATAACCAAACTGTAATACTGTCTAACTAAACTCAAACTATGTGTCTTATAAACTCACTGATTACCTCAAGAAGTGCTCGTGGATGTACCCCTGGTGCACTTGAACCCACTCCTTAAATATGGTTTTAGGTTAGACAGTGGACAAGGTATCAATATAAGAAATTTCCAGGATTCTCTCTCCTCTCTTCTTGATAATTTTGATACTTGAGGATGTGAATAATAGGGTGATTCTACCTTAATGAGCTCGTCCCTTTAATTCATAACTTAGTGAAGGAAATGGACTTCATCCCTCCTAGTGACATTGAAGAAGTTCTATTGTCACCACCCCTTAGGTATGTGAACAACAAGATTGATTGAAAATGCTTCAATAAATGCTACCTAAGAAACTAATGGAATGTGCTTTTAAATTTTTATTTTTCAAAATAAATAAAACCAACTATTTATTTCAAATTTCAATCACGAAACCTATTACATCTAACAAATTTATCCAATTAAAAATTAAAATCAAAAAGTATTTTTCATTATTAAAAATAATGTTAAAAATCTTCCCATGTTATGTATACGAACCTATGTTTCTAGCTTTGAATTTTTGTATAGACTGGAATTAATTTTAAAAATGGAAACAATAGTCCCCTCTGGTAGGCGGCAAGGATTACGAATTAAACTCATATGTAAATAAATTATATACCAGTGGTTCTCATTTTTCAAGATTTGCAGTTTAGGTGTATTAAATATAATTAACATTTTAATTAAAATAAGTTTTTAATTTTAATAAAAGTTTTAAAATATGAATATGAATATGACACCTTGACTTATGTAGTTGGAGGAAACAAGTTTGTCCTTTCATGTCACGCTTAGCCTTAAAATATTTGTGGTGCTTTGCTAAACAAGCTTGTCTTTAGTGTTTTTAAAGAAATTTGTGGTATGCATATGTATTATGTATGTTTGGTTTTTTAATTAAGTTTTTTTAATTGATTTCTTCTTAATAGGCATACATGTGTTTGATTAAATATCAAATTTGTGATATGAACGTTTGACGTTTAAATTAAAATATCAATTTTAAATTTTTATGTGTTATATATATTTTTAATATCATGTTTTTAAATAATAAATAAATAATAATAATAATAATAATTTATTTATCAATTTTAAATAATGTGTTTTTAATAATAACAATAATAATAATTTTATTTATCAATTTTAAATTTTTTATATGTTATATATATTTTCAATAATGTGTTTTTTTTAAATGATGATGATGATGATGACTTTAAAAATCCATCAAGATTTAATTGGTCTATCCTTAAGAGGGTAAGTGGTTACTACACTTTTAGAATTTCCTTTGAGCCATGTGCTCTGTGCCATTAAGAGAAGCTTTCCCAAGATCACCATACTTTTGTTGAGCTAAGAGGTTGTGGAAGGTTGGTAGTGTGACTAATATTTTGAAAATAAGATCTGATATGGGTATAGGGTCGGACAATCTAAGAGAAAGTGTTTTCATTTTCAACCCCTCTTAGTGTCACAAAGGGTGACACACTCCCTTTCATCCCATGGCTTAGGAATTGGACCAAAGCCCAGCCTTCACTATGGAGCTCGTGGAGAATTTGTTCTATCTTAGCAATGCTTATTTTTCTTTTTACACTTCACAAAATAGATAGATAATTTTTATCTTCTAGATTAGGGTTGATTACATCTTCTTTATATTTCACCTTTAATTTTCTTTTTCCCTCTAACTCCTTTGTCACACCATATTTTTTCCTTTGAATTTTAAATTGAGTTTTTAATAATAATATCTTTATTTTAATAATAACCTTAAATAATTTGAAAGAAACTTCAATTTTAATCTAATATTTTTTAAATATTACACATCAAAAAATTCTAAAGGAGTAGTTTATCCTAAGCCAAGGTGTAAGTATTATTAAACAAGTGCTTTTTTAAATCATTACAAATGCATAGTTTGACTTTAATGAAGATATAAATTTATTATATTTTTGTAAATGTCATTCACATGGAATTTGATTTTTTTCTCCAAAAAAGAGATTAGCCTTCTTTCCGTTAAACACAATAAACATGTGTTGCAATTATGTTTAATTAAAAATTTGAATTTTATAAATCCATATTTCAAATCATTTTCAAGAATAAATGCTTAAAAGCTTAATTTTTGTTAATACTAAAATAAAAGTTGTTTCTGAGGAGGCTTCATTGCCCAAATCCATCACTGGAATCAACTTCCACCGCTACTCTAGAGGGAAGGGGGAACAATAGTGCAACCATGGTTGAAATCTAGGCATGGCCGAATTTTGCATTTTTTCTGGGGAATGAACTTCACCAAAGAAGGGGAACAATAATGCAAACTATGGTTGAAATCTAAGGATATGGAAGGTTCGACCCCAAATCTCCAAACCGGGAATACTTCATTTAAAATGGGCCCTACAAGTTGTCTCCTCCATTGTTTTTGCTAGAAAGTTCCAAGATAGATGAAAATTATACAATGATCCATTCTAGATCGAATGATGAGAATTAATATCTCACCCCAAACTAAAAAATCTTAACACAATACCTTTATCTTATAATATGATTTCAATTTATTTTCTTTTCAAATAGGTTCAATTGACACAGGGACCGTAACAATTCTATGCATTTATAATCATACAACCACTATCACTCAAGATGAAACATATCCACATAAATAAATGTTTTGTTTGAGTTTCTCTTTCTAGTGACAAGGGGAGAACCTGCTCACCAATAAAATGTCATCTTCATTATTTCTCAAATCTACTCTCTCAAGTACAATGGATGGAAGAAATTCACACAAAGGTGAAGGAGTTCTAATTTGAAGAAGAAGAACATGAAGGTGTATTTGTTCCACCAAAGCAACTCATGTTCTTTTCATTTAACAAAACCAAATGCCCCTCAACCATATAAAAGAATCCATGAGAAGCTTCCTCGCCATTCTCACATACATAATTATGAAAATAAATGCAACAAATGGAGGATGAATTACTTTAATTGCATGGGATACTACTAAAATTCTTGCCACATTTTGTAAGATGTTCCATGGATTGTGTGAGCATGTCAAGAAACTTACTAACATCATTGTTGAGCATATTACAAAGGCATTCATTTCTTTGTCAAAGAAAAAAATGAGAGAAGATCACCATGAGGAGTTAGTCTTACTTGTCAAGTTAAAATAAGGAGAACAAGTGCTTAAAATCACTATGGAGGATGTTTCTCTATATCTTCACATAACAACATTATCACTAACATGAAAACCATTCAAAAAACACCATTATGCCTTAATATTGAATGTTGTTGAGCATATTGCAGAGGCATTCCAAGTCCTTGTTAATAACAGATGAGAGTATATCACCATGAGGAGTCATAATTTATTCTCGAGCTAAAATAAGGAGAACAAGGGCTTAGAATGATCCAGGTGGATATCGGTGGCCACCCACCTTCTCCAGCTGGCCCAAAACATGTTTCTGGCAATTTTGGTAATTTACTATTTTTAGCAGTTTTTAACTTCCGAGGCCATTTTGAGGCCCTAAACGATGGTTTTTGAGAAAACGGGGAGCAACATGGATCGTAGATCGATGGTGCTCCATCCAAAAGTTGTATTTCTCGGATAGATATTTCCAACGAGCTATCACACGCCTAAAACGAAGATCATATGCAAAAGTTACGACCCCGGGAAGTTGATGTACTCACTTACCCAAACGGGGCCCACATGACTTTTGGCGCTTCATCTCCTAGGGTTAGGTTTTTGGATGTCTAG
>SNQJ01S0294691.1:0-10607 GCA_010110895.2 Picea sitchensis | reverse complement strand
CTTTGGTTTTAATAGACCAATTAAGGCTTCTTCTAAATTATTTGTTTATTTATTCACAGGGAAATGTTCTTGAAATCATGCAAAATCAATAATAAGAATTTTATTTTTTGTGGTGGTGGAAGTGTTATAGACGTGTCCTAAAATTGAATAAGGGGATATAAGGTACACTTGGTGTTTGAGTGTAATGAATAATTTCTTGTATTCTTTATGGCTACTTTACGACTAATTTTGGTAGTTAAATTTAAAATTGCACATGGTCAATCTTCCATACAAACATTGAGTAAAATGGCATGCTTTTTTTTTATAAAATCAAGACATCAATTCAATCATACCCAAATAAAAAGTCTAAGCATTGTAGAAATATTTCCTATAATTATTGAAATGTAAATATTAAATAAGAGGTTTGAGTCATTGGACTATATTGTGAAGAATTCTCAAAAAGATCTACTTGAAATTCAATAAGGAGGTCATGGTCATTAGAGACGAATCGTTGTAAAAATAACACTTTCGGGTGCATTATGAGTACTAACTCCCTAAGGTTGGAAAAAATAAAGTGAGCAAGACAAAAGAAAATGTGAGTGAGTGTAACAATCACAAATCTAATCAAGAAATTAAATAACTATGAGACTCCTTACATGAACTGGATAATTGGATTGTTGATTCTCACAAACAATTGCATATGAAGGAAAAATTGACTAAATCACTTCAACTTGAAATAATTGAAAAGGAACAAAAAATTCTAACAATGCAAATAGTTGATGCAACTTGTGACACAAATGACCTAATGCAAATGGTTGATGCTACTTATGACACAAATCACCTAATGATTTCTACATATGAAACAAAATATACAGTTGAGTATTCCTTAACTAGTTTTGAATTGAAGTCATTGAAGGCAAGTTTTTCATATGAATCATAAGAGTGTTATCAGGCTAATTGTTAAGTGCGGACAAAAATCAATCCCCCTAGATTAACTACGGAAACAAAACAAAACAAGACAGTACACTAATCTTTCCTTAGGTTTCAATTATCAAATGAGAAATGGATCTAGAACATACCTTTTAAATATCGAAGATCTGACTTCGCCAATGCAATCCAAGCTCCTTCGCGAGGCTTATGGAGAAATATCTGCAAATAAACACAATCCAACGAAGACAAGAACACCATATTCTATTTCATATGAAAGTATGTACATGATAAATGAATCATACAATAAGAACAAATAGCATTCATATAGGAAAGAAAAGTATATATGTATTAAAGAATGTGGAAGAAATATACAACCAAATGCCTTGATGTTGTCAGGTTTCGTCCAATAGTTCCTTGCTTCCCACACACTTCTTTCTCCAATGGATTCTGAGACTGTGTATCTGATATCTATTCACAATCTATCTTGACAAAGCAAACCTCAAATCCACTCTAACCAAGCTAACAATCTCAATCCAAAACAACTAACTTTCTCCATGAGAGCTCTTCTCCTTTTATAAGCTGAAGAGGATAAGGTGAGGAGGTTAGGATGATCCCACTAAATCATGAAAGAGAGTAATATCCAAACCATTCGAAGGAAACCTCACCATAGAAGCTTCTCCTTCTATAAGCATCGAGAAGACGCCCATTTTTCCCACATACGAAGACCATCGCACCCTAACTATAGTGCAACATGCAGAAACTCTGTAGTCAAGCTATGTTGAAGCCTGTGGAAATCAGGCATTTCTGCACCTTGTGTATAGAGAATCCTACAGAAATCATCTTTAATAGAGTTTTTACAAAGGAAAATACAACTTCTTCTCTCAGGAAAAATTCTTCTCCCTTCTTTCTTCAATAATTCAGGCCAATGACCCCTCTAAAGGCAACAGATAGGTTTACATCATTAACGGTCATAAGGGTGATGAAAATAATGTGTAACAGAGAGCCCACCAAAGTATGAAGCTAGAACAAAATGATAGCTGAAATACTTTGTCGAGTGTGTGTGGGGAACAAAGAACATGTCGGTCGGAAACCTGCAAAAAAAAAAGGAAATACAGTACAATAATATAACATCATTGAGGCAGGCATTCCCATACTCAGAATACAAATGACTCAAAGCATAAATGCCAACATTCAAATATCCATGTCAAGTAAGACAGGTCATGGCCACCAAATATACATTATGGATCCATGCCATTAGGACTCAAATCTTAACATAGCCACCAAAAATACACTATGGATCTATGTGTTAAAGACTCAAATTTGAACATATCCACAAGACATACAATGTGGATCTATGCAATAGTACAAACTGAATATACTCCAATGCAACATGAATCTGTTAGAAAATATTCAGGTTCTTCATCTCCATCATTCTATAGTAGAAATCTAACCACGGGAATACATGTGCTGAAGTTGAACATGGTAGAAACCATTTCATTATCGATCATTAATGAATATCATTAACAAGTGTGATGGAAATCACCATTAATTTCAATGACACCCAAGGTACTCTGGTACAATCCAACGAATGTGAATTAATGAGTTGAAGTCGAACACTTAATGGAATCTCCCGATCAAGGGTCGATAATGAAAACCCACCTTCTAAAGCGAGGAAACCTTCCATTGAGGCATGCAAGTTCCAAGGTACCAATTATTTTCTAAGTCCAATTCCTGGATAATGAGTTGAAGTCGATAGGAAAAGACTTTTCACGGGAGGGCCTTAATGTATCCCCCATCAATGACACAAAAAAGGTAACAAGATTTAAGGTATATCAAAGTAACAAGTGATTTAGGACTAACTCAGGGATGGCCAATGCAATAGAAGGCTTAAGGACTGCAAAAATGGTCGATGCAATAGAAGGTTGTCTGGGTTTAAATTCTCTTTGAACATATTGATGACATGACAACTGTCTTGGAAACACTAACTCAACAGGGATCACAGACCAATTTGTAATATTATAAAGGAGTATGATCAAGAGACAAGTGGATTTTCCAACCTAGGCACAAATCATGTGAAAGGGTGTCATGTTCATAAGAAACTCTTCCAAAGAATACATGTTTAGATATATTTCTTTCCCAATTTCCCCCTCGCCATTTCTGGTGAGTACCTCTTTATTTTAAACAAGCTTAAGGAGGATAACATATGCTTGTAGATGTAAGCTCATCCTTCGAACAAGTCCCTCGGAGTATGTTTAACAAACCATAAGAAGGAGTTGTTTGGTCCCATACGGGTCTTTTGATGTTTGTTTAATGAGTCCAAAGAGAGAAAACTCAAGGGTTTTTCATGTTTATAGAGTCTGAAAAACACTTAAACGGATGTCTCTCAGTTCCTTTTTCGTAAAGTAATTTGATGAGACCTAAAAAGTGATAACCTACCGCTCATCAATTTGTTTTTTCAAATACTTTAACGAGTGTGAAAAGAACAATATCGCTCGACAATCTTTTCATGTTTAGAGAGTCTGAAAAGAGCTTAAAGGGAACTCCGGTGGTTTCATTTTCTGTATAACTTTTATGAGTCTGAAAAAGTGATAAAAGTTTACTCGGTTACATTCTCATTGATTTACGAGCACGAGAAATAAAAAAGACTAAGGCCGATAGCTTATTCTCATGTATTTATAAGCATGAGAAAGAACAAAGACTAAGCTCGATAACTTATTCTTCTGTATTTATGAGCATGGGAAAGAAAAAAGACTAAGATCGGGATTGTTTTCATTTTTACGAAAGATTTAAAACAAAACAAAACTATGCTTGGGATGGATTTTATTTTTTACACAAGCTTAAAAACTAAACAAAACTATGCTTGGACCTGGTTTCAATTTTACACAATTTTGAACCAGAGGAAACTATGCTTGAGGGAAGCGGTTTCATTTTTACACTAGATTGAACCAGAGAAAACTGTGCTTGTGACTTCCCAATGCACAACACAGGGATGGTTTGTACTTAGCCCCCAACTTAAAAAACTAGCTTCTCAACTTCAACATGAAGTCCAAAGGCTATAAGCATTGCCCCCCCAAGCTTCGATTCATCCAATTGAATAGGAGGATGAAAAGAAGCTTCAAATATTATACGTAACAAAGTACGTGAATCAATCGAAGAGGGGGAAATTGTTTCAATTTTTAACGAGCTTGACACAGGTTAAGAACTATGATCGAGAATCCAGGTTCAATCCCTAAACCTTTGTTTCATTTTTTAACAATATTGAAACAGAAACAAGAACTATGCTCGTAAACTCTATTTCATTTTTAAAGAGGTTGCTACAAATATGCAAAAACTATCCGAGTAACAACTGGTTTCATTTTTTAACGAGCTTGAAATTAGAAAATTATGCTCAAAGTGGGTTTAATTTTTTAAGAAGATTGAAATCGGAAAACCATGCTCAAAACCTTTGTTTCATTTTTTAATGAGATTGAAATCAGAAAATCATGCTCAAGGTTGGTTTCATTTTTTAATGAGCTTGAAATCAGAAAACCATGCTCAAAGATGGTTTCATTTTTTAATGAGCTTGAAACAAAAAAACCATGCTCAAAGGTGGTTTCATTTTTTAATGAGCTTGAAATAAGAAAATCATGCTCAACTCTCTTCTTGATCATGGCCTCCAAGAGGAAAAATCTCTTTGAGGACACCATGTCAAGGGGAAAACCTTGGTCATGCCCTCCAAGAGATCTTCACTTGACAGAAGAAACACACTATGGAAGGAAGACATGTCGAAGGTCGCGATAGTGGTAATGAGATCAAGCTCCAATAGCCCTACTGAAGAGATTACCATGTCAACTATCAGATCCAAGTGATAAAAGACTAAGATTACAGTGAGAGACTCATTTTCATCAGTAGTTGAAGGCATGGGAGACAACACCACATAATTAACTTGTGGTGGGGGCGATACCGTCTGCATATAAGAACCATTTAGGGAGGTCATCTAGTCATGACTAATGAATGAAAGTTGATCAATAGTCATAATTCTTCCATTGTGAGGGAAAGATATCACACGAAAACGAGTGGACACAATAGATTTCATGGCATAGACATAATCCTTCCCAAGGAGTAAAGTGAAATCCAAGGGGTCTTAGACTACCATAACGTCAATAAAGATAGTTTTGCCGCCCAAAGTTACAGGAAACTGAGGAAGGATCCCTAAAGGTTTACTAGTTCTTCTGTTAAAAGCTAACAGATTCTGCGTAACTGACACAAGATGAGGACAATCCAAAGATTTCCAATTAATAGAGGACAAAATACTAACGAACACGCCTTCATCTATCAACCTCTGAGGAATGTCCCGACCACAAACCTGTACTGTAATCTAGAAATGAATGTGAGAGGGAAGATGAGGTCTAGTTAGCACACCCCAATAAAAAAGGATGGCCTCATTACTTGGAGGAGGTTCCACAGGAGAAGGAGGAATGCCCCTCGCCATGGTAGATTTTGTATCAAAAAGAAAAACATGGGCAATATCGGGTTTACTCTCAAGTGAGAGAGTAGGATCGACCGATGACGATATCATATCGACCACTTGGGCTTCATTCTCCAAGGGGAGAATGGGGTCAACGGGTGGAAAGGGATCGACCGATTGGGTTTCACTCTCTAACGAGAGAGTGGGATTGACCGAGTATGGGATCGAATCGACCACTTTGTCAATTGGTTCAACAAAGGATGTGACCAGATTGACTACATGATCAACCAGATTGATCAATGAAGGGAAAGGATTGATCATTCCATCAACTACAGGTGGGTCGAGAGTAAACTTGCGATAAGCAGCTAGAAGGTGAGGTGGTGAAATAGTCATGTCTTCCAATAATTTTGAGGCTTTGTCCATATGAGGGAAAAGGTGAGTTAGATGACTCCCTTTGCATAACATACATGAGAAATTGACTCTTGTTTTCTTCTTCCCAACGATATCTTGACTAGTTGACGAGAGGTCATCAACATGTTGTTCATAGGTTGATGACATGGGTTGGCGAGTTTGTGTAGAAGATTCTTATATAACATTGGATAGACTATGGAAATACTTAAGAAGATGGATACCCTTACAAAGCCTGCAAGGGTACTTGGGCTTACGGGTTGTTTGGATGATCTTGGCATCATCAACGCTCCTGGCACGATTATTAGTAACTGGTGATTTTCCAACATGTTCAGTAGTGGTTGGAGTTTTAGACCCTTTCTTATTTTTTCTCTTCTTAATCTTCATTTTCTTCTTCTTATTATCCATCGTGTTACTAGCTTCAGATATTTCACTCGGAGAAGAATATGAAATGCAAGAATACCTTGCAAGTGAAGAAGGCGAAGAAAATCTTACTGGTGAAGACGGTGAAGGATAAACATGAGGTTGATGTTCTTGAGGGGAAGTGCTTACGACCAAAGCACTTACTGCATTCGATATTACCTGAGTGGAAAACAACCACATCGACAATCCAATCATGAGACCTGGATGGCTCAAAGTAGCGATGTGAGGAGGACCAATGTTTCCATAAGAAGGAAAAAAAAAAGGTTCCCTTGGAGAAGGGGTTCCTTCATTGGTCATTCCTGGAACTAACTCAATTTAAAAAAAAAATCACTCTAGAGTCTTCTAGGGAAAATAAACAACACAAGCTAAAAATATAGTAAGAAAGAAAGAACACAAAACCTTCTCACAATGAGAACACTAGTTGGTGATGAAATCCAGCATCACGGGAACAATGTAAGAAAGGGTTGAGATAGAGCAGGTGGAAAAGTTACGCTGATGACCTACTTAATGAACTTACACCCTGGTGCAAGCTCCCACACATAAACATGGGTATACTCTCCAAGGATCCCAAGTGAGTTTGGCCAACGTCGATTCCAGGTACCGTGAAGACTTACCCCTCCACAGTCACCTTGTTTAAATACCCTAAAGGGATAGGCTACTAAGGTTACCAACTACAACAGTGATGCTTGAAGAAACAATCGATAGTATGATCCATGCACAAGGGCAAGGTATCTAGCCCGAAATCATCTTGAAAGTATTCCACTCATCCTTTTGGGTATACCTTTCAAGCGACCCCCATAATACACACAATGTCTACACCAAGACCAACAAATAAGGGTGAGTAACTCTGCCAGTCTCATTTCGACCTCATGTTTGACCCTTGTGTGAGAAGGGGTTCCCAGAACAAAATGAAACAAGTGGATTTCACCGCTCCCTAATGCAAGAATCTATGTTTGTTTGCAGCTTTGGAAAGTTATATTTCACACCTATTCCAAATCCCTACAACTAATCTAATGTAGGTTTGCTACTAGAAAATATAAAAATGTCTACTCAATTTTTATAAGAGTTTTATTTTTAAGGATGTTGTTACTCAAGAGGAAAATGGCATGGACTAGATGATGTTTTGACCAACTCTAGACAATGCAAAGAAATGAGAGTGAAAATATTTCACTTCTATGAAATGTATATTACGAGAAGGAGAAAATGTTTATCAGTCCCAGATGCACAATGTTCCAAAATTTTATTAAACTCGTCAATATAAATATTTTCAAGAAATGATACAAAGAGACTGTACACCAATACATGATTCATGACCTCCCCCCCGCTGACCATGAGGGGGAAATTTTTTCAGAATTCAAGATCAAAAAATTCCCAAAACCATGTAATTCCACTACTTCAAATGCAAGGATGTCCCCAAACTAATGCAAAGCAAGAAAATTGAAACTTTTTGTTTTAAAGATAGCTAAAAGAAATAGAAAATCTATATAGAACAAAGGAACCCAAACAAAATTTCTCTTTTAACACGAATTGTTCAATAAAATAAAAAGAAATTCTTTCACCGAACAATTCTAAAGAAAAAAACAATGCTTCGTAACAGAGAGACACTCAAAGGAAGACATAAAATCTTTCAAAATCAAACAAAGAAAAAATAAGGAAAATATGGTTGAAAGTAGATTCAAATTTTGTCAAGCAGACTGTAATCAGACCCAACAAATCACTCCAGAACCACAACATAGATCTGGGTAGGAAAAACCACCAAAAACAATTTTTTTTCCAATATCCGCAGGCTGGAAGACTAGCATAGTGCATAAATCGTTGATCGTCGTAGGCCAGAAATGGGTAGGGTGTGGAGTTTTCACACTGGTCTAAATAGGTAGGGTGTGGAAATCCTAAGTTGTCACACTGTCCCTCAAATAAGGGTGCGGAAATCAAACAAAAATGGAAAAAATTAAAAAATTAAGAAGGTTTTCCAGTGAAGTTTAACAATTAGAGAGTCAAGATGGATCTCCCAGTGACTTAGAAAACAGAACCCAAGTAATCAAACCAAGAAATTAGGACAAACTAGGAAAAAAATCCCTTCCCAATGGATTCGCCAATTTTGTTATTGGGCTAATTGTTAAGTGCAAACACAAATCAATCCCCCTAGCTTCACTATGAAACTAGAACAAAACAAGACAATACACTACTCTTTCCTTAGGTTTCAATTATCAAATGAGAAATGGATCTAGAACATACCTTTTAAATATCAAAGATCCGACTTCGCCAATGCAATCCAAGATCCATCGCTAGGATTATGGAGAAATATTTGCAAATAAACAAAAGCCAACGAAGACAAGAACAACATAGTCCATTTGATATGAAACTATGTACGTAATAAAGGAATCATACAATATCAAAAAATAACATTCATATAGGAAATAAAATTATATTTGTATTAAAGAATGTGGAAGAAAGATACAACCAAATGTTTTCATGTTGTTAGGTTCCTTCCAATAGTTTCTTTCTTCCCACACACTTATTGCTCCAATGGATTCTGAGATTTTGTATCTAATAGCTAATCACAATCTATCTTGACAAAGCAAATCTTAAAACCACTCTAACTAGCGTAGACCCCCAAACCCTCGAGTCGAGGTCCACACAAGATCGTTCTTATCTGCCTTTCAGTCTAATTGACTCTTTGATTTCCCCTCGGGGAAGATTTCATACACTCACGGTGTATCTACAGGTCCTTATGAATTGAGCCTGCGTGGACAAACACCAGGTGTCAACCCAAATCTCTTTGACCACAATAGCATCGTGCCCTTCGCTAATTTGGGCTTTTGGGTTTCATGATATCGCGATTTCCATTGTTGAATTTCCATCTCCTTAACCCACCGAAACTCAAAATGTCGATTCCTCAAAATGTATTCAACAAAAACTACTTCTCACAGAACCTTCCACCGATTCATAATTTCAGACTTCACGATCTCGTGAATCCTGATGTAAGGCTTCCGGCTCTCTAACCTACGAAACCCCGAAATAGTCAAATGAAGTTGACTCTGCCTATTTGACAAGGACACACCACCTGTCCACTCAATTTCTTTCTACCTTTGACATCGACTCCTTCCACCTGTCACTCTTCCTGGTCTTCAGGACTCTCGCTCCCAAAGCACTGTCTCCACCGTTTCCTGACACCTGAAGTGCCGAAATCCTGAACTCCACACCACTTCCTATTGCAACTCATGATTTCGGGACTTTCGTTCCACTGCACTCAACCCCTTATCGTCAGAATCCCTGAAATGCCAAAATGATCTAACGGCTCAGACAAATCACAATCAACGTTCATTGTTAAATCCTAGATCCCACAAGATGGTTTCATCCAACCCTTATCCAACCTGCAAATCCTCTAGATCCAAGGTCCTCGTGACTTCATGAGTTCTCCACAGACAATTCTGATCGCTCATTGCTCCTCGACAACTTCTATGAAATGAACCAGTTTTCTTTCGCTTCTGAACTTTACTCCTAATGGATGACTTCGACCCTCGTCTCCCTTTGAAGTATTTCATTCTCCATCCTCCTTTGAACAGTTCGATGGTGTTAACCCTCCTGAGATTTCCTTGGCCACTTCGAACCTTGAAAGAACTCCTGCATGCACTCCTTGTGGCAGACTTTCAAATACTTCTAAGTATTTGATTTATTCGACTCTGTTCACCCTCAACAACAACAGTCCTTCAACTCTCCCCCTGGTTGACAAGTTCTAAGACTTCCAATGCATGTGCACCCGTTGCATGGATTCCTTTGCTACTCCCTCACTTCTGTTGAAATGAGAACAATGGTATCTCTCCTGAGATTTTCAGATATGAAACTCTGAACCTTCGTCAATGCACTCCTTGCAGGAACTTCTCACTCAGGATGAGAAACAATTCAAACTCATTAACTCCCTCTCTCAGACTTCATATACCTAGCATGAAATCATACATTCAACACAGAATAATAACAAAGGCATAAACAGAGAGAATAAACAACTGTAAGCATACCATTCACCATGTGCAAACAGAAAACATCATAACAGCATGAAATCTGAATCAAAGCTTCATTTATTAATTCAAATCTCATGTACATGGGGTTTTCTCTACAACTCTCTGCTTCAGATATCTCTTTCTCTATTCAATGCTAATGATACAATGATACAAGAATGAGGGTGTCTATATCCGTTTTCCCTCCTATGCTCTAAAACTATCTAATCTATCATTCATATCTACCTACTTTCATTAACTGGCTTAAATGCCTTAATACAAAAGACGGATGGGAGAATTTCCCCAGGTCCATTTACAATCTCCAAAGTATAAATGCGAGTACGTTCCTCTTAACTATTACATTAATGACTTTTTTTCAAAATTCAAAATGGGTCTTTATGATAACGTGCTCTTTTCTTCCTCCG
>SNQJ01S0294690.1:0-10607 GCA_010110895.2 Picea sitchensis | reverse complement strand
CACCAAATAAGTGCTGAACCATCTAATATTAATGAAGCAAGATGAATTTTGGTTTCATCATCTTGAATCTTTTGTATTCTACAATATACTTCAATTTGACGTATCCAATTACCTAACTTTTCAGCGTTAACTTATCCATTGTAAATTGGCAATTCAAATTTTATATCAAGCTTTAATGAAGGAATTTGCGAAGGAGTTTTAACATGCCCCTTTGGAGAATTCAGAAGATGTTTCGAACTGGTAGAAGAAGTAGAAGAAGATGATGATGATGGAGGAGAGGGTGGTGGAGAAGCACCATTCCCTCCATTTCCATCTGGAGTTTTGTCACCACCGCCTCTCTTATGCATTGAAGGGTTAGAGCCTTCACCCTGTGACAATATGTTCCTTTCCATCAAGATCTTCATCATCTCTCTCATCTCCATGACAACCTTTCTGAGATCTTCATCTTCGGCAGGAACACATTCATGACTTTCTGCATGATCCATACTTGGTGAATGTCTCTCTGAAACTTGCGGTGAATGAATATGCTTCCTCCTTGTCGGATGAGAACTTGGCTCCACAAGTTGACCTTCTCCTCTTGTGAGTTTAAACCTTGTGAGCATCAGAAACAAAACTTGCAAACAATCAAGCGCCTCTCTTATGCATTGAAGGGTTAGAGCCTCAGCCACGTCAGGACAATATGTTCCTTTCCATCAAGATCTTCATCATCTTCCCTATCTCCACATGACAACCTTCTCGAGATCTTCATCTTCGGCGTGAACATTCATGACTTTCTCGCATGATCCATACTTGGTGAATGTCTCCTCAAACTTATAAGAATGAATATGCTTCCTCCTGGTTTGGATGAGAACTTGCTCCACAAGTTGACTTTCTCCTCTTGTGAGTTTAAACCTTGTGAGCACGGGAACAAAACTTGCAAACAATCAAGTCTTCAAAACCGCATTCGAGCACCAACTTGATTTAAAAATGAAGAAGACTTGGAAATATTGAAAATACGTAGTGAATGTTATGTGTTTAAAGAAAATGGATTCGCTTTGAAACACATATATTAAAGGATTATTTATGAAAATTTCTCTCAATGCGACAGCATAATCAATGAACATAAACACATAAGCACAACAATTGATAAAGGAGTTCACCTCTTGCATACATCTCCCCTGGTCCATCTTCCAATGATCATTATTATTAATTGCTCAAAATTTCTCAAAAAAATGTCTATAATGCTCAAACCACAAAGCAACTTCCAATGGCTTCAGAGTGTCCTAAAACCCCTATCTCTGCTCTTTTCGGGCAATTCCACCTATCGTAAAACGGCAAGTTAGCCCTCCTAGAAGTCTCCTCTTCAAGCTTGCTATTTCTGCATCTACAAAACACACACCCTTGTTGGCTCAACCAAGCCCACACACAATTTAAAGCGAAGAAACCTGGCACCGAACACAACCACACAAACAGTGCAAATTGTAGGACAGTTAAAGCGCCTCCAGCCCCCAACCACCTAACACTCGGGCATATGGGTCATGTGACCAATAATATTTGGAAAAAGTTGTTAAACGGTTTTAAAACTACCTACGCTCCTTTTCCATAGAGCCAAAGGTCATGTGGCACATACAATAGAACCATGGCTATGGGTTAAAACCCCCACGCGTCTGTAATGGTTTACGCAAACCGGCATCACACATATATATTATATATATTATATCGCTGCATACTTTGAAATAAAACCATGGGATATGTAATATGGACTCTCGTGATGACTAACTGTTTATATATATATGGTATGGTCATATGTGATATCAAATGACTGTGGGTCGGGGCTAGTTTCCTAATTCGCCCTCCATTACATAGTGCGAATTCAAATACATTTATGCACACTTATATAACAAGGAATAAAGAGAGGTGTAATGGTCAGGTGGATATTTGTGAAGGCTTATGCTATGGGAGGTCCGGGGGTCGAGCCCCATGGACCCCAAAATTTTTACATAACAACTCATGAGCTAATTCCGGAAAGATTGCAGAGTGTGCCATGATTAGCCATGTGGCACCTAATCATCGACCAAATAAAACGCCACTTGCTCTAATTTGATTCACCCATGCCAACCAAATCCGTATTCTACCACATCACTTATGTAATGGGTCTCAGACGCCCTCGCCACGTCAGCCTGTAGGGATCAGACAACCGGCTCCAACAAGATCAAAATTTTTCCTGCTTGACTTGGATCTAACAGACAGCCATATCTTCGCCTCCTATCGGCCCTTGAGACTAAATGAGTTGACGTTGGGTTCGCAACGATGAGGCTCATGCTCTTGTCCTATTTGAAGTGACTCGGTGCACTTTGAATTTTGAGCAAAATTTGATCCCCTCGATCACCCACGCCTGGGCATTCTCATTTGTGAATGGTGTTGAAATGGATCATGTAAACATGTGTCATTCGGGATTTCTCAGATCCACCCAAATCATGATTCCTCCTGTATTATTTTCTTGAACAACCATTGGATTAATCCACTCTAACTCCTCCACTGGTTCAATGATCCCTGCATCCAACATCATATCTATTTCATCTTTCACCTTCTCTTTGTACTTTGAATTTAACATATGTGGGCAGTCTTCTTTCACACTAGCTTAGCACTTGGTTCTCAGCGGAATCTTCATCTCACCCAAGTATCCTACTATTCCCTTCACCTCTGAAAATGCCATCGAATATGTCTTGATATTCTCAGAGGCATGCAATCTTCTCTATTGTATCATCACTCCAATAATCTCCTATTTATAGAAAGTTGGGATTATCTATCATCTCAATGTTTACCTTTCGCGTCTTTATAGACTATGTATGTGTATATGATGGACTCAATATGTAGCCCTTCTTCTTAACGCTTGCCTTTTTTTTCAGGTACTTGCACATTCCTTAGATATTCTTCATCATGTTCTTCCTTAGCCACATTTTGTATCACTCCAATAACTCATGATCCGTTATATTGGCTCTTCAGTACACTCGACACATCGATACCACCTCCATTACCCTTCTTTGAGAAGATCTTATTTCAGAATATCCTGTAGCACTCAATCATGGTTATTGTAGATTCATTTTAAAATGTAAATGTGACTTTGAACTACTGTAATCATCTCTTCCCATCATGTTTTCTTTCTATGCATTTCAAATTCCAAATACCAATTCTTCATAATTGTGTCCAGTGTGTATATAAATATATGCATCCATTCTATCTCTAGTGGTTAACTCCATATATCCTTGCACTTCTCAACATGACCTATTCGATCACTCTCTCCTTTATACTTATGCACAATATTTTCTACCTTAGTACCAAACCTTACTTACATTATTCTTCTGCATTGTGACCAATATTTCATCCCCTCTCTATGTGCACCCCACCACCAGGCTGGAGTTGCTTTTAGGAAAACATATAATGCTAACATCCTTTTTTGTTTGGGTATTTTCAACTCAACTTACTTTTAAAACAAACTTGTATCATTTAATCCATCATAATTGGGTGGATAACATAGCTATGGCCTCCAATCTAGCACAAGGATCTAGTTATATGTGCACATCGTCTACTTGACACTTCATGAATCCTATACTACCAATTCTCTAGACATTCTTATGATTTTTAGGCACATGGAATGATAATTCTCTAACTTATCACACCATCCACAATCAAGGTGACATAATCATCCATCCATGTAGTCATGTTATATAAGTTTTCAATGTCATTACCTCTTGTTGGATCTATGTATCTATTTCATTCTAATGGATCCAAGGGTGCATTAAATTTCCATTCTCCAACCTCAAATATCATCTCCTCTTCTTCAAGTTAATTATTTCCTAGTTACAAAAATCTCATTCAAGTCCCATCGCTAAGCGGGATACTATTGACTATCATCCACAATCTTAATAACTTCAAAGTTTTCCATGATGTGCACCCCATCTATGTTCACATGTACTCCTATCAAAATGACCAATCGATATTATTTTATGTTTATTTGCGAGCATTAGCTGAAAACATGACCATACTAGTTAGGTTTTTCCCATCATATCCCATGCATTCTTAGGTAAAAAATTCACATAAGACCCCAAGTCCAAGATGAATACATTCCACATCATACTCCTCAATTTGCACACTAAATTTGAATTGTCCATTGGTTCTCTTCATGTACAGTACCTGATTTACTACCGTTTGTGTGATACGGGTTTCCCTTCCTCATGTACAATGATAAACAATGTCATATAATGTACTCAACTAAGTTTCATATTTAGCCATCTCTACACAAATATCATGGTTCTATAGTGTTACCTTCTCAGTTTGTTTGTTCATATAGTGTAATCTTCTTAGCATGAGGCTTAGAGATGTTGGATGTTCTGCAAATATTGCCCGCACTATTTTTCTTCTCTATAATGTGTCTCCTTTTCTTGTTGAGGATCAGGTTGAGAATCCCATTTCCTCACCCATTGCTTAATCTCATTCTCAAATATCATATCATCACATGTTCTAGCTCATCCATGCGTAACAACTTCTATTCTTGGTCCTTCATTGAGTTTTTGGGTTGATATCTTCTACAAATTTTGATTTTAATTATGGTTATTATATGCCTTTGTCTTTCCATATTTCTGAAAACTAGTTGAGGCCTCTATTGCATGATTCCAGCGCAGCCTGCAAGATGTGCATGTTTTGGCATGGATCTGTATGACGCTTAAATGTTCCTGTTGATTATAGTTAGTACATACATCGGTCCTCTTCTCTTCCTCCACCCCAAAATTTCCACTTCAACCTCCATAAATATTCCTCTATATTTCTCCTTTGGATTGAAACTTTGATTTCATTGTATTTCGCACTTCACCCTTTCTACCTAACATTCATTTCTTGAATCTTGTGCTATCTGGACAAAGGCCCCATCAAGTCAACATGTGGAACTTTCATGCCTTTCACACATACTTGAAAAGTTGCAAAATATTCCTTGTGTAATGCTGGGATTACTCTTTGTAGTAATGGACACCGCCAGTGATGGCCCACCATTTCATATTTCTAATACCCTCCCGTAATGGATTCAACCTCCGGGCCTAAATATTGCACAAATTTTGGGTATTTTACCTCAGATGGAATTCATTCACATCTAGGTACACTATAATTGCCTTATATTCTCCTTGCCTTTTATAAGCCTTCTGAAGTTGAATCATCAGGTCGCCATCTCAACCTGTGGTTCCAACTCTGTACCATCCCTCTTCATCTCCCTACAAGAGATGTTTCCACTTATCTCCACTTCCTGCCTTGAGCTATGACACTGCATCTTTTAAAGTTGAATCAAATGACCTACAAATGTAGAATTATTGCAATAAACCACCATGTTTTTTATCAGATCCTGGAAATTCATTCCTACCATGAGATCCTTGAACTCTTTTGATCAAAAATCCCGATACCAAACTATGTTTGCACCTATTTACTATCCTTCATTTATGTGATATATTGCGGCTCCAACTTTGTATTCATGAGATCCTTCAACAATGCTTTCCTTATATCTACCAAAGTCTCATTCCCAGTCTCAGAGGTGTGGTAATCTTAAAACCATACCAAACTGAATTCATGGCCTCCTGAATGTTGTTGCTAATCATCTAATCTTCTACAAAATTTCTCATCCCTGACAAGTTTGTCTCACAAACATTTCAGTGACAAACAAATTAAGTTGTTATCAGTCCCTCTTGTTCAACTCTCTGAACTCAGGAAGTATATATGTTAGTTCACCCTTCCATGTTTCTTGGGTACACGCTTTCAGTACAGATACCTGTTGACTGGACCAAGGCATTCACTTCCATCATCTCTGAATTTATACTATTCTCCTCTCTCTGCCAACTATAATTTATTTTGACAAGTATTAAACTAGTATATCTCATTTTGATTGTGGTGACATACATGGGGTCATGGATTTGACACAAGACTCAGTATGAGAAGGAATTAATTGTTCTTCTATTGCATGATTGTATTCAAACTCCTATTCCTCTCCTCTTATGTTTTCTATTTCCACAATTTGGATCGTTGCACAAGGTCCTGTCCCCTCTGGCTCATTATGTGTCTCTCCTTTCCTAGACCTAGTCTTTCACCTCTTGTACCTCCTTCTTCTGTGTAGTTCCCCAAAGTCTTCTTCTTCCTCTGGTATCACTTCTTATTGAATCCTTAGTCCCTCACTTTCTTATTCATTTATTCCTTTACTCATCCTTATACTATCCTATTTTCATCCCACGGTTCCCCTATGTGCACAAACCCCCTTAAAATTCAGAATGCGTTGTCATCACACACTTTTCACACAATACATATTTTTCCATGTACCCAACAATTTCATGAACCTTCCTCTCAGACCCTTGAAAAATTCCCTCTATGCAACACTGTATGATTGGGTAAAATCTGAACACAAGACCTCCAAAGATAGGAGAGAAAGCCACCCCATGTGATACCCAATCCAAAGCATTTGTTGAAAATGAATTTGTGGGATATAATTTTGGTAAAATCTTTGGGAAGATAGAAGAAGGTGCAATAGAGGTGCTAGGGAGAAGGGAGGCGGACCAGGGAGCCCCAGAGCACAGAGGACATCCATGAGGAAAATGAGAAGAAATGCAATTCTGAGTACACAGCAAGTGGCAGGAATAGCAAGAGAATACCCAGAAGCAAGGGAGAAAGAAGGAGCTTGATAGCTCGAGATACTCAACATGGAAGGATGCAAAAGTAGGGTATTAGAAGAAAAACATCATGGTGGAGAAAGTGAAAGCATCTGAACAACCAATTAATTGGAGTATTCATACCTTTTAATAGGGTTTTGTTAGAGGAACCAAGTAGGGTTTTAAACCATATAATTGATGTATAAATATGTAAATGAATTGGAGGAGAGAGGCTATTGATTGTTGCTAGTCTTTGGTTGTTGTTCTTTGGGCTTCCATGGGGTATTCCCTGTAGTATTAGGAGTATGTCCTGTGCAATCTTGAGAGTTCACAACAATGGTTGATATGATATGGATGAAAGGAGAGAATCAATGTCTAAATGTAAGAGATGTTGCAAAGAGAGAATAGCTGTAGGAGAAGATAAATATAACCATGACATATCTTTGTAAGTGTAGTACACAAGCCATAAGAAATTGAAAATGCATACAGAAACCCACCACAGTGACATAGTCCAATTGGGTAGCCGCAAGGAATACAAAGACATAAAGTATATGATTATTCATGGATTTTTCTTTATGCTTATTATACTATATCCATTTTATGCATAATCATTGCACAAAAATAATTATTGTTATAGCCATCAAGCATGTGTGGTGTAACCAGAGTCAAACATGAATCTAAATCACTAAGTTAGCACAGCAGCAATGAATAGAAGTGGCTGCCTCCCACCCCCTCTCACTACTATAGAAACTTGGTTATGGCAGTCCCAATAGATACCTTTGGTGAGACTCTCATCTGGCACAAGCAAGTGATCTGAAGTAATGATAGTTTGTGGTTTTGTTGGTAAAAGGCAAATCGAATCTAGGGTCTTATAAACACCATGCACAACACTCAAAAATGTTTTGTTTCTAGGACCCATATTCTGTGATTAAGGGAATGTTTTGGAGGCCTAATAAGAAAGAGATATCCAAATGGTTGGAAAGGAAGGAATGAGAGTTTACATGAAAAGAGAACAAAATATTTGATGAGTGATAAGAAAATGGACGTAAGGTATAGGTATGGCTGCCAACTCCATGAAATTCTTTCAAGTTTCAAATATGCTCAATGGAGTGGCTAGAAATATTAGGTGGAGAGTCAATGAAAGGTTACAATTGCAACATCAGATGGAATTGGAATAGTCGAAAGTTGGTAAGATAATTGAATTATGTAAGTAACCTGAACTAATTGCTGCATTTTATTTATAGTTGTATAACATACTAGGAGGATATATCATAGAGTTCGTGATAGATTGTACCCAATCATACAACATCGTAGAAAGCGAATTTTTCAAGGGTCCGATAGCTGTCTCATGAAATAGTTGGGTACATGGATAAATATGTATTGTGTGAAAAGTTTGTGATGACAACGCAATCTGACTTTTAAGGGGGTCCGTGCATATAGGGGAACCGGGGGATGATAAGAGGATAGTCTGAGGACAAGAGAGAAGGAGGGAAATGATGAATAAGGAAGTGAGGGACTGAGGATGCAGAGAGTCGAAGAAGTTATACCAGAGAAAGAAGAAGAGTTTGGGGAACTACACAGAAGAATATGTAAGAGGTAACATCGGGTCAGGGAAAAGGAGAGGGACACAATGAGCTAGTGGGAGAGAACTCTTGAAAATAACTAAATTTGTGGAGATAGAAACATAAGAGTAGAGTGAATAGGAGTTCCAATATGTACTAGAAATAGAAGAACCACACCTTTCTCAACCTGAGTCTTGTGCTCTAATCCACTTAATTCCATGTTTGTCGTCACAATGAGAGATAAGGTTTGTTTATCAAAATCACTTATAGTTAGCCAAAGAGGAAAGAATAGTAGTAGTCAGATAAATAGAACTAGTTCATAGATTCAGATTCAACCAGTATCACTGAATTAGGGAGAGACTATCAATGACATTTTTTTCTTCCACCCACTATTTGGATGGATATTTCTATGGATTACTGTTGGATTACCCAAATCAGACAATAAGTTAGTCATCATGGTGGTAGGATCGCCTTTCCAACATGTTTAATTTTGTGATCTTCAACACCATTCACATCATCCATGCAGGATCAAGTTTAGGATATTTATCTTTCAAACTCTATGAATGCCTCATTTTTTGTTTCTAATCAGATCCCACTTACCAACAATTGTTGGCAAGGATTATTTAGGATTCAGGGACATCAATTGCATCTCATCACAACTCATCATCCCCAGACTCCATGTCTGGGAACGGAAATGCAAATAAGTGTTGGAACATATTTAGGTGTTTTGCATAAGATGTACAACATGAGTGATTCAATGGTTATCCCTCAGATGAATGGTAGGAAACATCTTACCATACTTCCACTTACATGATTCATTTTGAAGCATTCTACAGAGAGAAGCCACCATTGGTTCTCCCATACACGTCGCTCTGGGTTTGGGAGGTTGACCAAGCCAATCTTACCATCTGCATGACCATCCTCCATACTCTCAAAGAAAGTTTGGTAATGGCTCAAAAACATATGAAGCAAACTGTGAAGAAGATCAATGTTGTTCTGAACGCCAATTTTTTGAATGGGATGACGTGTTTCTCCATCTCCAACCATACAAATAGACTTCACTCAAAGCCCAGTAGTTATAGAAACTTGCACCAAAATTTTATGTTCCTTACACTATTCTCAAATGTGTGGGGCTTAGTGGTCTATCAATTGATCTTTTCCCAGCTAGTCCAAGCTACATCCCTGCTTAATTCTCTAACGCCCCAAGAAAAGTGGATTGGAAACTCCACACCTACACCACCACTGTGAAGTTGGATGAAGAAGGTTCTATTCGGTTGTTCTGGTCAAGTTGTCTTGGACTAATGAGAGCATCACCTTCATTAGTGCACCATCAAGGAAGTTTTAGTCTTCACTAGAAGGATACTCCACTAGAATATGCCACTTGGGAACCCATCACCACAAAATAGTTTCATCTTAACTTTGAGACAAGGTTCTTTCAAGGGGTAGGGCATGCTTAGACCTGGAACTCCCCACACTATAGAATAATATATTTTCCATGTAATAAATTCCAACATTAGGGTTAATAAGGCCCGCCTAGATATATTTTCCATGTAATACATGCCAACATTAGTTAGTAAGGCCTATTTAATAATTGTGAACAAGTCAATGTAAGAAGACCTAATAGAAGCTTTTGCTTCTAGAAAGATCTTCCTATAGAATATTCTTTAGAAGACATAATTAGTATAAATAAGAGTAGGATGCATGAGAAAGGTTGTCTAGAGAATTATTGTAATATATCTCCTCTCTGTTGGAGGTTTCCCTCACGAAGAGACAAGTGAACATTGTTTTCTTTGAATAAAAACATTATTTATGGTATTGCTCTTCTCAATATTTTGTTGTTCCATTAATATATGTTGAATACTATTGTTTTTGCATATTATATTACATCTGGTACTTAACACTCAACCAATTTGATCCCTTCCAACATTTGATAAATGCATAATTAAATGGATATGAACTAATATACTAAACACAACATACATAAACTTAGAAATCCACACAAATCTTATAGTTTTCATAACCTAATCTTAGTGTGACCATCTTAAAATGATATTAACACTCATATATCAACACTAAATTCAACATTTAATATATAATCACTTCTATGTCAATATATAAGAATGTACAAATAAAAATGTTTTATTTCATTCTTTTATTTTTACATTTCAATCTATTTTGAAAATACATTTCTGGGGAATTCTAGCAATAAATTGATAAAATGTCGTTAATTAACATGTGTAAAGTGAATTTTCACAAGCTAAATTTCCGTGACATAAAATCATCCTGAAATCATGCTTACTTTATTTGTCCTTAAACCAAGCTTAAGGAACATAAGATGATGGAGTTGTTTGATATCAATGCATCGACTTGTACTGAAAGTGTCCTTATC
>SNQJ01S0294689.1:0-10669 GCA_010110895.2 Picea sitchensis | reverse complement strand
GGGTTCAAACGGATGTCGAATGAGAGAGATATCGCGATTTTTTTGAATTGCCAAACATGTAAAAAGATTGTGTTGATTGTACAGTCCGTACAGTCCGTATAGGCTAACATAGCAGAGGTCGTATGATGATGTGGCAGAGGTTGTACGATGACATGGAAGTTGGTGACATGGCATTCAATTATTGGAAAATTTGGGCGAATCACGATGTGACACGTGGCATCATTTTGGTAAATGGTGTGGTGCCACGTGGCCCAGTCATGGGCTGCCACGTGGCACCGTTGTAATTAGTTGTTAGTTCAAAATTTTATGGAGTCCGTGGGGATCAAACCCTGGACCTTCCCCAAGGTTTAGCGCTTTGGTAGTGTGTGGGCTACCACTAGCCCACACGGTGGTCCTTATATAACATATGTGTTTTATTATATTTGAATTGTATTGAAATGTGATATGGGGTGCGTCCGGGCTGGGGCTTAGCCCCAGCCTCGGTCGCATACATTTATACATATGACCACCAATGCATATAACTACTTGCCACACGAAATGTGCGCACATATTTTAAATGGATTCCATCCCCCGGTGTTATTGATCGATCCATATGACCTTAATCTTGGCGCGCGGGGGTAAGTTTGGTTTTTAAACAAACGGTTAGCCCATGGTTTCGGGTGCTTACCCATGTGACCTTGGCTTTGGCGATTAGGGGTTGGGTGTGCCCTAACCATCCTATAGTTTTCACAGTTATGAAGTTACATGCGTGTGCTAGGTTTTAGCACGAATTTGGAGCGTGTTCTTGGTTGGAACGCCCAAAGGTGCGTTCTGGTGAACCAGAGACAACAAGCTTGAAGGAAGAGAATGGCAGGAGGCCTATCATCTTCATTTTTTGGTCGAATGAGGTGTCGTAAAAGCCTAGCTAGGGGTTTTTGGATGTTCTGAATCCATTGGCACTATTCTCACAGCCATTAAAAGACTTCTTTTGTAGGTTTTTAACCATTGAAGTTTCAGGAAGTTTCAGGGAGCTTTAAGCCCTCATTGTTTGAGGTCATGTTTAGATGAGCCTATGTTTGTTTTCTGTGATTGAATAATCATTTTTGGCTAATTTTTATTCTTTGAACACTTTGGGATAGTTTTCAGATCCATTTGAGGACTTTTACAGGTGTTTTTGTGAAAGAGAAACTCAGGGAAGCTTAAGGCCACATGTAGAAGAGGTCATACCCAGATGAGCCATGATCCGTTTTCAGAGTTTTATTAGTCATTTTTGGGGTTTTTATGTATTCTGAACCAAATGGTACAGTCAGAATTTCCATTGGAGTTGAGCAATAGATTGTAAAATAATTTTTGACAAATTAATCCCAGAGAGCCAAGTCCATTGAAGGAGGCTCAAGGAGATGTAGCCCAGAGAGGGGTGAACTCCTTTATGATCTTGTTATTGTTGTGAGTTTGATGGTTTATTTGCTGCAATTTGTGTTGTTGTGCATTTATTTAAAGTACATATTTAACCATTTAAAAGAACATTTCCTCACACATGAACATTTTAAAAGAAGATGCATAAACTTGACACATAATTCATCTTGCATATTTTAACACATGGAGCAAGGTTCTATAAAGTTTTATTTTAATGAAGTAGAGGGTGCTTGCATAGCATAACAAGTCAGCCTTCTATTTTCAGATCATTGGGGAAGCTTGGTCAAGATGAATGACACTTCCACTTACAGGTTCTATTCGGATTTAGGTCAATGTAGTTTATGCTGCAACTTAGTCCACTAGAGGAAAGGACATAATGGAAAATGGAAGTAGGTTAGGAAGGAAGGATGATTCAATGTTAGTTGATATTATTGCTTAGGAATTAGATGTTCCACTCTTGTTTCTCACTTGGTTCTAAAACAATCATTTTTATTCCCTTTTAATATTTTAAGTGTAATGATCAATTATGGATGAATTATTGTATTTTTTATAGTTAATCCTATTGAATGATGAATTTGTTGCCATGCATGCCTTGGTGTGATCTTACAAGAAATATGCACTAGAGGTAATTATTGATTATCATTAGCACATGCGTGTACTATGTGTCTGCTAGCTACTCACACATACCCTACACATGTACACTAGTAAAATTAGTTAATGTATTAATTAAAAAACTAGATTATTAAGTATTTAATTGAATTGTTTAATGACCATGTAAATTATATTGCATACAAAAATATCTAGGAGAATTAAATAACTTATTTGACTTGATTTATTGTTGGTATGATGAATTAAATAAGTATGGTAAGTTGTCATGTTCATTTTGGAGAAAATTGTCAAATTGAATTTATACGCTAGCATGAGAAGAAATACTTTGCATTTTATTTATTGTTATTTATGCAAATCATTTATAGTTTAGTTTTATTTTAACTTTCCCAAAGAAATATAGATAAGGGAGGTTGATGGATATTAATGAGTGTGGTTTGGGAGACTTGGGGAAGGGTGTGTGGAAACTTGATAAATAGAAGAGGAGGTTGAGAGGTTGGATAATCCTTGAAAAATATAATTCTTGTGAGTCTTCTTAGAGCATATGTGCTTTGCTGTTCTTGGAATCGTGGGCACAGAGGGCCAAGAAACTGAAATATTTCTTGGAGCTAGGAAGACGACTAGGCTCCTAGTTGGATAGGAGGATTCCATCATTTCCCTCTGGAAAAATGCAGAACAATGCTTTGAAGCATATTCCTACTACTAGCAGGACTACATTGCAAATGGTCATCTTCAACAGACAAGGGAGGAGATATTTCACTTGGTATATTTTGATATGTTTCTATTTAAACATTTTCACTGAAAAAGTTAAGATCTTATTTATCTCATCCTCTTATTTCAATTTGTATATTTGGATTCAAATTTAAAATATTTAGCGTTGGAAAAATTGTAAAAGAGTTATGAATACGTTGTAGGTTATTCCATGTATGAAAATAGAAAATTTAGTTTACACTTAATGCATATGTTTAAGTTAGTAAATATGGTTTCATATTACCCCATGGAGAGGTGATACACTAGCTGAAACCTAGTGCCCCAAATCCAATGCAACTGACGATTCATCCATCCAAGTCTCAGTTAGAGTTTTATCGCGAGTTGCGACTTGCCTCCTCAAGCCATTCATGGACATGTTGGAAATTTGGTCTGGGGGCATAAAATCAAAACTGAGAAGAATAACAAAGTTTCATAATATCTCAAACATTTGTTTGTCCAAGGACCATGTGACCATGCTACCCATAATCTCCCAGCATAGTGTTCTTGAAAATTGAACTCTTGTTCCAAAATTGCATTATGGTTCATTGAGAAAAACCCTAGTCCCGATGATCCTCCAAAAACCAATTTTATGAGAAATGGAATGAAAGTGGAGGGGCCCTACTAGCTGAAACCTGGTTCCCCATATCCAATGTGACTGACAGTTCATCCATATGAGTCATGGTTAGAGTTTTATCATGCATTGCAACTCACCTCCTCGATCCATTCAAGGACATGTTGGCAATTTGTTATAGGGTCATAAAATCCAAACTGAGAAGCATAAAGAAGTTTTGTAAGATCATGCATGTCTATTTGATAAAGTCCCACGTAACCACACTACCCATAATCACTTGGTAGAGTGTTCTTTAAAATCAACCTCTTATTCAGAATTTGCACTATGCCTCATTGAGAAAAACCCTAATTATAAAGATCATCCAACAAACACTTTTTCTAGGAAATGAAATGAAAGCGGAGGGGCTCCACTAGTTGAAACCTAGTGCCCCGGATCCAATGAAACTGATGGTTTGTACACACAAGTCTAGGTTATAGTTTTATCGCGAGTTGCATAACATTACATGGCATGGCATGAAAAGGAAAGGAACAACATGGCATGGCATGGCATGGAAAGGGAAGGCATGGCATAGAATGGCAAGGCATGTCATGGCATGGAAAGTCAAGGAAAGGCATGGCATGGCAATTAAAAGAATGCAAACTTTTTCACATGGAATTAAAATGTCATTAACACTTCATTGGATGGAAATGAAATTTGTGATATAAATTTAAGTCATATGTCCTTAGAATTTATTTTTTTGTTTCTTGGGATGGGAAAGGTTCCTTTTTTTGTGATTCTTGTTTCACTGCAATTCACATTTTGATTTTAATTTTTCCTTGCATAATGTTATGGAAAGATATATTTATTGTTGTATAGGTTAAAATGGGAAGCTACATGGCAAGGAATGCAAGGAGGGATTAGTCTATTTTAGATCAGAGTGGTGTTCTAGGGATTTATAAATGTAACGACCTATATTTCGGCCTTAGAAGGTTAGAACTTTGATTTTTACTTATCTTAGTGATTCATTGCTTATTATTTGTTGGATTTAGTTAGAATGATATAGACATTTGATATGTATACATATGGACCTATTTATGTGTTGCAGGATATTATTTTTATTGTTATATTTTTATGATGATGATAGTTCCGTGATTTTTTTAACCATGCAAATTGAATTGTGGAACTTTTGTATGTGGATACTAGTTCAAAATTATGTTGTGAATGTACAATAGATGAAATGAATAGTGTATATAAACACACATTTCTTAATTGAACATTAATACAGATAAGAATTCTAATATGAAATTTGTAATGCATATGCATGAATATGAAATATGAAATATCCAAATAACTATAGTGTTGAGGTGACCAATGCATGGCATGGAATGGAAAGTCAAGGCATGTCATGGTAAGTCAAGGTAAGGCAAGGCATGCCATGGAATGGAATGGAAAGGAAAGGCATTGAATGACATGGAAAGGCAAGGCATGGCATGGTATGGAAAGGAAAAGCATGGAAAGACATGGTATGGAAAGGAAAGGCATGGCATGGCATGGCATGGCATGGCAAGGCAAGGCATGGTTTGGAAAGGCATGGCATGGCAAGGCAAGGCATGGAATGGAAAGGAAAGTAAATTCAAGGAATGGAAAGGAAAGTAATGGCATGGCAAGGAAAGGCATGGCATGGCATGGCATGGAAAGCTAAGGCATGGGTATGGAAAGACAAGGAAAGACATGGAATTGAAAGGAAATGCATGGCATGGCATGGTATATCAAGGAAAGGAAATGAAAGACATGGCATGGCATGGCATGGTATGGAAAGGAAATGCATGGCATGGAAAGGTAAGGAAAGACATGTAAAGGAATGGCATGGCAAGGCAAGGAATGAAAAAGCATGGCATGGAAAGGAAAGGAATGTCATGGCATGACATGGGAAGGAAAGTCACATCATGGCATGGCATGGACAGGGATGGAATGGCATGGAAAGTGAAGGAAAGGAAAGTCATGGAATGGAAAGGAAAGGCATGGCATAGCAAGGAAAGGCATTGTATGGAAAGGAAATGCATGGCATGGCATGGTGTGGCATGGAAAGGTAAGGAATGGCATGGAAAGGAAACAAAAGGCATGGCATGACAAGGAAAGGCATGGCATAGAATGGAATTGCAAGGAAAGGAAAGGCATGGCATGGAAAGGAATGGAATGGAATGGCATGGAAAGGAAAGGCAAGGCAAGGCATGGCATGGAAAGGAAAGGAAATGCAAGGAAAGGTAATGCAATGCAAGGCATGGCATGGCATGACAAGGAAAAGCATGGCATGGAAAGGCAAGGCATGGTATGGCCAGTCAAGTCAAGGAAAGGAATGGAATGGAATGGCATGGCATGGAAAGGTAATTCAAGGAAAGGAAGTACAAGGAAATATAAGGGAACGCAAGGCAAGGATAGGAAAGCAAGGAAAGGCAAGGATAAGAATTGATCACGTACTTTGTTGTGCATGCTCCATCCACTTGGCATATTTAAAATTCATCTATGGAGTTGGTGATGCAGGAGCATCACTCCACCTAAGAAAAGCGCTAGCTATTCAACACATCAACACACATTAAAGGAGGGGAGAGGTGTCAGTCCTCTCATTTTTCCCTCAAATTTAAATTTTAAATGTAATTAAAGCAGGTTAAATGTTGCAAGGTTTGGACAAATTTGATTCATTCCTTTGTACATGAAGTAGTTGAAGTCACATTTAACGGCTGATAGTAGGGTGATATAGATTTGATTCAGACTACATGTTCATTCAATGTAATATGCCTTAGTAGATAGGCCTTGTAAATGGTGATTAGACACCACTAGAGTAGTTGGATGGAAAATCTTGATGAGGCCCTCTTGTATAAATCATTGTAGCATATGCCCAATAGAGGTTGTTGAAGTTTGATTGTAAATCATTGTAAGAAAAGGAGAAGAGAGATCCAAGACTTTTTTGTAGTCTGAGATTTTTTACACATTGTAAACAGACATTCATATTAATAAAAAGACAACAATTTTTCCTAAATGTGATTATGTGTATGTTTCCATATGTTTTGTGAATGCTCTCTATGTGTTTATGTGTGCATATGTTGTAGATGTGTATGATAGGTTTCCATCTGCAGGGATAGACATAATTCTTTGTCTGTGAGTTTGTTGGATTATTTCTGGGTTCTTTAGGCTAAATGCAAGGAGTGCATGACAGAGTATTGGAAACTTTGTGATCCAACATAAGAAGAGTGTATCTAAACTATCTCTTCAATTTCATAGGAGAACATGCCAGGAGGGCACACTATAATAGTTTACAGACTCATGGAGGAGCCTCAAGGCTGCGAACACCTTGGGGGAGAGTTGTGTAGCGGAGGCACAAAGAAGATAAAGTTGTTGGATACTCTGTGAATCTCTTCCAGGAGGGAATTGAGCAAGTGCAAGGAGTGCACAAGAAAACTTTGTTTTGAGTTGAGAGAGAGAAGTGTCAGAGGAAGAAACCATAGAGTTACTGAACACTCTAAAGGAAACGCTCAACAAGGAGTGCTTTGAGCAAGTGCAAAGAGTGCGCAAAACCAACACCTTCTTAAGTGTTGGAGAAGTTGAAGGAAAACTGGATATTTTGAAAGCTCTATAGGAGAGCTCTGGAAGTGTGCATTGAGTGGATGCAATGAGTGCATCGGTGAACTTGAAAGACTTCAGTATTTAGGGGAAGACCTATGTAAGGAGTGCAACAAGCCAACACTTAGGCGAAGTGTTGAAAAACAAGCATCTGAAGTCCAGTCAAGCGCAAGGAGTGCGCATAGAAGCAAATTGATTTCAAGTTTGTAATCTCAGGAAGAAAAGCATTAAGTGCTAGGAGGGTGCAAGAATTATTTTGAAGGGAAACATAAGGGTCAAGTCCCTTGAAAATTTCGGCAACTGCAAGGCTAAGGAAAGATAGTTAAAGTTTTCACGTAGAGCACAAGTGTGCGCCAAAAGCTGAGGTCAAATCACATTAGAAAAATCTCAGAAGAGATAGTGAAAGGTGTGTGTCAGAGGCATACTTATTCCAAGTCAAAAATCTTAGGAGGGAGATCACAAGTTGAGACCCAACAGGTGGGATTGCAGGAGAAATATCAAAGGCCGCAACCTTTGAGACTTGAAAATTCTTCCAACTCAGGAGAAATCCAAAGCTTAGGAGGAGGAGCAATAATAGTCGTCAGATTAGTTGTAGGAGCATACCTAAATCATCAAATTCTATGACTAGACACCCAAAGGAGACTGAAGAGAAGGATATATCCCATCCATTATATATTGGCATGAAGGACCAACATGCGTTGGATCCAGATAAGTGCACGAGCCTTGAACACTTTTCAAGTGCACAGGAGATCGAACTTGCGAAGTATTGAAGTTTTGAATCCAATTAGAACCATCCATCATCGATATAGAGACAGGTGGTGAAAGATCAGAAGATTAAGGAGGAAGAAATTCAGAGAGATCTACGTGGAGTAGAATTAAAATTGTCGAAGTCGCAAAGGGCGAAGAAATCTAGACCATTGGATCTGGAAGGGTATGTGGGAGAGATCTATGGACTTCAGAGGAAGACTCCTTTAGGGGAAAGACAATATGGAGTGTGCATAACTCCTAAATCCTGAAGTCACGAGATCATTATAGCCATCCATGAAGGAGGAAATGTGGCAGAAGATCTGCTAGTCTAAAGATTAACACTCCAGAGGTTTTGTGGAGAGGTGGTTCAAAATTACACGAAGCACTAGAGATAGAATTTATTATGGATCATTGATCCCAAAGAAGAGCATGGATCATTGATCTTTGAGGGGACACATGGAGGATGGAGGTTCACTCTGTTGGAAATCCAGTTCGGAGGATTTGTGGAGTGTGCATCCATATTCGACCAAAGCTCGAATTCTGAAGAAAGAGACTAAACCGTTGATATCAGTGAGGAATGAGGACCATTGATCTCATTTCTATGGTTTTGGATAATATTCACTCTGAATGGCTGTAGCGTAAAGTGAAAATTCCTGGAGCCCAGAGCTCTAAAGCACCCATTGAGTAGGCAGACTAGTCTGGTCATAGTCCATGGTCACATGTCATTGCCGCCGGAGAAAAGGGGCTAAAGCCTAATATTTGAGATTTAAGGCAAGAGAAGCTATAGAAAGCACGCGAGGGGTTCAGGTTAGCACAAACCTACACCAGGTGGATTAAGAAGGCCCGAAATCATCGGGTGTAAATAGATTTTCCCCATTACTTGGCATAGGGTTCCTCGAGGGATTTTGTGTTATCTCAAAGATCCTCATTCATTGTTTCGAGTATGTGGCTGAAATTAGAGGCCCGTGGATAAGGTTTTGTGGGACTAGCAGAGTCTTGAAGAGTCTATTAGACTCTAGTTATTGAACGATCGTAGACTAGGAGGTCATGCAACCCCTAGGGGAGAAGGGGGTTTGAATCAAGTGGTATCAGAGCCTAAATTTTGTCTGCAAATCGTGGGAAAAGGTGAGAAGGTGAAAGAAGATGATTTGATACATCAAGTGGTATCAGAGCCTAATTTTTGTTGCATATAGTAGGAAAAGGCAAGAAAATATAATATGATAAAATAAAGTAACATCAAAGGTTTAAATTTCACCTATAGATAGCAGGTGAAGGAAGGCAGAGTGTTGATCCTTTATGTGTGATTTCTTGCAAGTGTGAAATAATCAAGTAAACAACCAGGTGGGATGTAGGAGAACCTAGAAACACTCTCAGTTGCAGAGTGGACAAAAAACATCCACGTGAGTTGAAGTCAGAGAAAGGAGATGGATATTGAAGGCCATAGGCGTGGTCAAGGCCATGACTACCAGTAGAAAAGAAAGGAAGAGATGGACAAAGAGCTCAAAGAGATCAGAGGAGAAATGGACAGGATGACGCTGAAGATGTAGCAGGAGGCATAGGTACGCTGGAGGTATGATTAGCCCATGAAGAATAAAGCCGGATGGCATGTTAAAAATTTGTTGTCCAGAAGGAAGCAACAAGAATGAAGGAGGTGGTTGAGGGAAGTTGAAACCCTCAGTGGCACAGAGAAGTTGGTTTGCATCTTTTGGAGAGGTTGGAGAAAGCCTCAGTGATGAGGAGGAGAAGAGATCAATTAGAGATCTTGGAAACTGCCAGGAGGGAAGAAATAAATTTTCAGATTTCCAGGTGGGAAATGAAATGAGATCAGTTGATCTCATAGACTACTAGGAGGGCAAGGAAGAAATCTCAATTTTTCAGGTGGGAAAGGGAGATGAAGATATATTTTTTGAAAGTCTCAAGAGATCAGAGGTGAGTTCAGATGAGAAAGGAGTGTTGATAGAGGAGGACCATAGGAGAATTCTTATTATTGGGGAAATTGATATATTCCTTCCAGGAATCCCAGTTGAGGCTAGAGTATGTGTTGCAGATGGACTAGCAGAAGGAAAGCTAGTTGTGACTATCATAAAGGAGGAAAAGGAGAATATATTGAAGTCTTCCCTAGCAGAATAATTGGAGAACACAGTTGAGTTGCTCACTCAGAGGGAGATGGAGTTGAAGTTGTTGGAGGATTAGTTGGACAATCCATAACCATAATATGGATTCTAGAAGAAACTCATGCCAGATGGAGCAGAATGCCAGCATGAGGAGAAGCTGGAAGAAGTTGGAGTTGTACCAGCATGAGAACTGGCAGAAGCTAATCTGTCAGAGGAGAAAGCTGAGAAACAACTCAATGATGAGCCTATATAATTAGAGTCTGCAATAGAGTGTCCATCCAGTTCCACAAGAGATAAAATTAGCATGGGGGATCAAGATAATTTTCCCTTTGATTAGAATGAAGAGGAGTTTCAACCGAGGGAACTGCAAAGGAAGAACCAACTAGTATAGTAACTGGAATAAGTGATACAGGAGATAAGAGAGATTATGTTGAATTTATCGAAAGAAGTTGTCAGTAGGAGGAAGTTGAACAAAGGAGGACCTGCAAAAGCATCAACAACAACAATAACAAAGAAAAGGACCAGGTGGACAACTCCACATAGAAGTTTGGGATCCAGAGGGATTTCAATAGCAGAGCACAGGAGCTCATGATAAAGAGCTCATGATTTTCCCAGCAGTGGAGTATGATGCAGGAGGATCTCTCCACCTCAATAAAGCACTGTTGGCAGCCAACTCATTTTTTTTAATTGCTCTAAAAAAAGCTGCCTACACCTCTTGTCTTCTAAACGACACAGTATCGTCGCATTGTGCCACTACACATTTGTTTCATGTTTGCGACAATCTCAATTTGATTTTAATTCAATTTTCACAACTGAAAGTGTGAAAACACCTCTTTCATCGTTTGGACTATCGTCGTCTTTAACTTGACCATCGGTTTATTACATGACT
>SNQJ01S0294686.1:0-10607 GCA_010110895.2 Picea sitchensis | reverse complement strand
GAAATTTCATCTAGGATGGAAATTCAAAAGAATTGGAAGGATGTGTTCACTTGCTGGGTGAAATACTATAGATGAACTTCCAATAAAAAACCCCCTTCTAAAAAGACTCTAGATAGCTTTACCAAAGTACATATGCTAGAAAACATGTCTTGAAAGAAACAAGGCATTATTTAGACAAGAGCTTTACTCGCTAATTCGAGTTGCAATGAAGGAAAAGTGCCTTTTAGCATAATTCATCAACTCAAAAGGTTAACAGTTCTTTGAAAATCATCTATCGGAGGAAGATGAGCAATGATGGATTCATCGATTCCAAATCTCTCAAATTCAAAATAAAAAAAATAGGTACTAAACCTTCTTCTAGATCAATATCGTACCTTCACATGGATGTGATTGAATTCCAACAATGGATATCTGAGTAGCATTCTTTCATTCTTTTTTTTTAATGGTGCTTCAGAAAGGAACCCAAGGGTGGTGGGAGAGGGGGGAATCCTTTATGATATCATAGGAATAGTGGAATTGTCATACGTTTGAGGGATATGAATTCTCTCTAACAACCAAGCATAATATTATTTGTTACTATAGAGGTTAAGATTAGCAACGAAAAAGAGTATTCCTCAATTAATTGTAGTTGGGGACTCCACTACAATTATTAGGGTTATGATTAAGAATGGTCGAGTAGATCATAGACGAGATTCAATCCTCACCAGAGTGCAACATGAAGCTTTAGAGATTTGGGAAATAGCTTATTATCAGGTCCTTCAAAATAATAACAAACAAGATGACACAATGGATAATATGGCTACTAGGTTCAAATGGGGGTATTATGGGTAAATGGTCTCCAATATACCCACAACATACCTTAATCCTTGTTTAAAATGACATGTGCCAACCTTATTAATCAACAGATGTCACTCACACACAATCTCTTTTGTCAAGGTAAAGCATTTAACATGAAGATACCTCCCTTCCTTTTGCACATGCCTCAAGTTATAGGAACATTTGGTTTTGAACTCATGGATTGTTCCATCTTGATGTAGGTGGGATAAAACTTAGCTGAATTCCACTTAGCTGGGAAGGCCTCGAGATTTCTCGCTCACTCCTCTCCAAGTTTCTCTCTCGCTCATTCCTCTCCAAGTTTCCCTCTCATTTGTTGTTTCGCTCACTCCTCTCCAAGTTTACATTCATATTGTATTCTACATGAATGGTTCTATATATTTTGGAATTGCATCTCTCTCTCTGTTATAGTTGGGTTTAAGATTTTCGAGTCTTTGATTTCCAAAATTGTGGGGCCTTGCCATTGGTTCTAGCACCTTGGTACTAGGTTCTTACTTGCATTTGGAGCTCTTTCATTTGTGGCCTTGATATAGTTATACAATTTCAATTATGTTTAGTGTCTATCTCATTCCGACTTTGAGACTCTCCCCCCTGCAATTTGTATACCTATTTGGGGAAAAGTTTCCTTTTCTGAGAAAAATGTTAAAATATTTGGCTTCCTCACAAATCCAAACAACCATTTGACATTTGGGCCAATGTTGTTTTTTCGGTGTATGGGAATCTCAACTGTTACTGTGCATAGATTGAACGTCTTTCACCTGCTCCTAGATTACTTTTTCATTATGGAGCCTCGAGACCTAATGGATTTAAGAAGAATCTTAAGTATCCATGAGGATATGGTCCAAGGAAATAGAGCTTCCATCTTCTGTATTATTTCCAAATTCAAGAAATTTGATCAACAATGCGTGGTGCAATTTACAGAAATCATGAACACCCTCTTGCAGGTCAAATCATAGTTAGTAATTATGGAGACATAGTGTAATCTTCTTAAGAATATGGTAGAATCTATGAACAAGGATACTCTTTCAATGACTTCCAATCAGTGGACCTCAGAACAAAGAAACAATGGGGATGAGAACATAATAATCCATTTGATAAGCCATGGATATTGTAGAACAAGAACCAACATGCAACATCACTGGATTGGATGAAGTAGCAAGTCATCACTCCTTCCTTTATGCTATGTTTTTTAAAACAATCATCATCTTAGGAGTTTTTTTATAGGATTTACAACAACAAATTTATTTTGAAAATTTTGTCAAAGGACATAAGTAACTATGTATAATCCTTTGGATCGACATGTTTAGTGTGAATCATGTAGACAATATATATGTGTTTTCAGTGCTATCAATTCCATTGCAACCATTTTGATAATATAATTTTCTAGTTCCTGTTAAAACAAAATAAAAATAAAACACATCCTTCCCACATATAGCTTTGAGATGCCTATTTCATACCATATGGTTGCCAGTTTTGTTATATGTTTCTTTCCGTAGAGAATATGGTTGAACGAATCAACTAATGATGAAGATGATTTTTCTATCCTACTCTGCATGTTGTAAATTGTCCTAAGTGGATTGACCCTATTGGGGAGGCTTAACTATTTTTTCTGCTGAGCAAAAATACAAATTATTTTTCACCCTTGACATGTTTTGAATTTATATTAGAAAAAATAGCCTTATATTGACATATATTATACATGTGATATATTATTCAAGCTACCATGGCCATCAATTAGGTATTGTTTAACAATAACTATATAAAGAGAACTCTTATAATAAAACAAATAACTGACTTTGTGTATATGGTTTCCCCAATTAATGATTACGTGTGCTTCTATCTAGTTTGATTCATGAAAAATGCCCTTTTCTTGTGCATCAAAGTTTAGACAAGCTTACATCCCAACACATTGTCAATATTCTAAAATAGTAAGCAATATTTCCAAGTATATTGAATGGAGTTGTTTAACAATTAGTCCCCTTAGACTTTCCATTGAGCATTTAAGATGTCATAAAAGTATTGAACATTTCAGCCATAAAAAATATCTTCTTTTTCTTTTCCTTTTGTCAAATATAATTTTTTTGTTAGGCATTTGGCAGGTAATTGCAAAAAATAACTCTTTATGCATTTAAAAAAAAATTAGAATAACGAGGGTTAGGCATTGCAGTCATCAAATTTATGGGATTTCACATCAAAATTAAGTTCTGAATATTTACATATTAGGGATCGATTTGGAACAATTTTTGTTTGGAGAATTTTGTTCGATGAAAGGAATTTTTCCCTTTGCTACCCTATTTTTGGTGTTGGTCAACCATACAAAATTTTAACTTATTCAAACATTTTTAGTTATTTTTGGATCATTATAATTATATTTGAGGTACCTAGCTTTTCAAGCACGAGATAACTGAAATTTGTTTTATATAGGTGAAATTGTAGGGCCTGGTTGGTGGATGCAGGGAAATTGAATTTTGATTCTAGATTGACTAGTTGCATTGCATCTTATCCATGTGATTAAAACTAAGGGCTCCATCTCTCTAAACTTACATCCTTTTACTCTCAAGTTGCAGTATAAATACACCAAAAGCTTGGAGTTGTCAGAGTGTCAATGCATGGATACTAAGTTAAACCTTTAGTTATTTTCTTTTAGTCTGCAGAGCCTTGCTTTGGTGTTAAATAACCTTTGATGCAAACAAAAATATGCAATAGTATATCAACACCTCCATTTTATGATGGGAAAAAACAAAATTGAGGGCGTAGTTCCCTTCTGAGACATTTAAAGATTAAAGCATTGTATGTTGCTCAACCATTTGATTATGAATCCATGAAAAGTGAATAATTGCAAAAGATATATATAGGTGTAGTTGGATTTGGTAATTTTGGTCAGTTTCAGACTTTTTATCCATGTGTCTTACAATGCACATGCAATCCCTTGAACATGTTGATAAATAATATGTTTTTGGTGTCCCCTAAGTTAATAATGCTTTTCTCTACTAGGATGTCAATAATTTCCCTTCTTGCAACACCACGGTTTTTGCTATTGATTTTCACATTACTCTGCATTCCAAGATAGAAATTCCCTCTGAAAATTGAATCCAACACTTGCTCCCCTCGAATTTGTAGACATGCTTTATTTTTACTCCACTTCCCCAACAATGCATCCATGCTAATTTTTATCAGAAGGAGGAGAGACTTTAGTGGACATAATCTATCCTAATGTCCTACAAGTTTACAAAGAAAAAAAACAAAAATATAAATGCTTTGGTGTTATGAAAAGTAATAAAATGAACAAATTTTATTCAAAAACACATAATGCCTATTGCATTTTTACAACATTCCTTTGCACTAGCCGACACAATTGCTAGTTTTATTACTAGTATACTTCAAAACTAAGTAAGTGAACATCAAAGTGAATGGGGTATAGATACATTGCAAAAAAAAGGAAGAAACAATTTTTATTTGGAGGTGAGGCCTCAACAAATTGTTCGATGTGTTTTGTTCTTAAATAGAGGATAGGGGTTTTGAGGCCAGCAAGCAAGTGAATCCTTATGGATGAACTTAGGTGTGATTGACTTCATTTTCAGAGAATCTAAGCACATGAAGGGGTGTCATCTTAATCATGCCTATTCTATGATGGTCATGATTAGATCATTGTCATGATGTTCACACCTAAATAAAGAAACACATCATGAAACGATAAAAATAGGACCCTAAGAGATGCATGATGGTTGATTACATAGATAATTTTGATTAGCAATGATCCCAAATTAAAACTGTTTATATAGAAATTATAGAAAAACATCTCAATTTTTTTCATTATGGGACCTAGACTTTAAAAGTTATAATCACATGAATGAGGGGCATACTTAAGATCCTTTGTTTGTGCATTTCCCTATTTTCTAAAATAAGGCTTGTGTAAGTTGTTAGGTATGTGTTAAATAGAATATGTGGTACAATTTGTTATATATTTTCAATATTCTATGCACTAAATAGAATTTGGTAGGCTTGCCATTTTTAAAATACATTTTGGACGATCTATTTACAGATAATGGAGAATTTGTTCGACAAGTTCCATGCATTTCTTACTCATTCATACGTGGATGGTAGTGATGCACCTAGTGCCTATCAAAATGAGTTGTCGAAGGATTAATCCTCAATTGACATACAAGGAAAGAATGAGACAAATGAAGTTGTTAGAGATACCTGTACATCTTCAAATGAACCTCAGATCATGGGTCAACGTGACATCTTTGTTAAAAGTGGACGATAGGGACATATATGTTATGGTATGGATTTTATAAGTGTGTGTGTGTTTTTTTTTTAATTTTTATTTATTTAATTTTCTGAATTTTGACGATGAATTTGTTGTGATATTGTGCTTTGTGTCAATTAAGTTAGGGAATGAGGTTCTAGGTGGTTCTCAATATTTTAGGATGGTTTACAATGTGCCTTTATGGGGTATGCTTTAAATGTTGTGTTAGAAACATTCTTGAATCATGGTTGTTGCATGGGAGAAGGTTCCAAGGTGTGTAAACTCTGAAAATTTCAACACTTTTCAATGCTTTTATATTTTACTTAGATTGCCATGGTTGATGTCCACTACAAGAAAAAAGCTACAGATCTAACTAAGAAATAGGAAGACATTATTCACAGCCAATGGCATGGCAATGTCACTTGTAGAAGCCTTGGTTCAATATCTTTTTACCTAGTGAATAACTAATATGCATAGATGTTAATTTGTAATATGTCAGACAAAGAGTCAATGATGGACCATATTATGCGCCATTGTAATTAGTGGGAAATGACTAAATCTATAATTTTGGGAGGTATCTAATTAGAATGCAAGTAGTCAATGAAGATGATACTTCGATTATCCATTACTAGAAGACCTATGGAAATGTTGCAAAGTAGGAGAACTAAAATAATATAAAAAATGTTCACATATAACTATTCATATGTTACGGTGGGATGATTTATATGTGTTGGTAGTGCATTTGTCATTTATGGTGTGTTTTTGTGTATGCTTTTTTTAAACAAGAATGGTTAGCTTTAAATTAAATAGGGGGCTGCAATGAAGCTATACAATGAGAAATCACATAATATTCAAAAGGCGGTGCTAGTACTTTATCATGGTACAAGAGTTTTGTCTTTTGCCTACCTAATGGGCCTACTCTTATTACAAAATTGCTAGCATTTCTACAAGTATATATCCTGACAAAGGACTCTAACAAGTAAGTAACTCTACAAAAAATAGAGCCTGGATAAGATAACTTGAGCGTGGTATCCACATGTTGTTGTTGTTTTACGTTGGTAGCATGTTCTCAGATGAGTTGGGGGTCTTTGACTTCATTATGAACTGCAAAGTGTTGGCTATGTGTTATATTCTTGGCACGACCAACCCCATGCATGATTTGTTGCACTATGCGTAGTGGGGGTGTCATGAGGGAGCGATAGCCCCCCCTGTTTGAGGGGTTACAGGGGGGGAAAATCCCCCAAATTTTTTTCTTTGGGGCAATTTTTACGTCTTTTTTTTAGCGGTTAATGTTGCATGGTATTTCAATCGATGGTTTTCTAATTCTGGTTAAGGAATTGTTGAATTATTGTAACTTCGAAGAATATTCTACTTATATTTGAGTCATTATTGTATAGATCAAATCCCTTTTTGTGGATTGATCAAGTCGGGTCTTGTATAAGATCAAATACCCTAGTAATTGTAAAGCGGTTTTAGCCACTTCTAGGAGAAGTCGGCTCCACCAAGTGAAGAGTCACAACCCTAGTGCCACCTCACAACTTGTATTTTTATGTGAGGATGGTGTCTCATTTGAACACACTCATCACACTAGCTCTGTAGCGATGAAGAAGTGAGCAAGTCTTAGAAGTTGTTGCAACTCGAGGTGATGTCATGGATGGATCTTGGTCTATGTATTGGTATTTCTTGGTTAAGTGGTGCACTACTCTTCCTAGTGAAGGAGTAGAGGAGGATCTTTTGTTCGATCTTTGGTCTATCTATATTGAGAAAGTTTTGCTGGGTTTTCTTCCCCATGAGGGTTTCCTCGGATAATCTGTGTGTCTCTATTGTTTCTGTGATTTCCTCTCTTTCAATGATCTTATTTATGAAGCTAATGTGCTAAATCATTATAATAATAAAGAATAATCGTAACTACTAGCTGTATGAGTAAAAAATCAACATGGTATCAGAGCAGGCCTGAAAGAGACCAACTCACAATTTATAAGAAGTGACTAGCCTCAGCGCACCCTCTCCAAAATCCAGTTTTCAGTATTGCAGCTGCTACAAAATTAGGGTTTCTGCATAAACCGTAAGTGTGACGTTTTCCTTGTTTGAAGAGGATGTTGGAGAAAGTAACCACACCTAGGAACTCGCCCTAGGAGGGCGCATCTAGTCCCATGATTAGAATTCCGAAAATTGAAGTTTAAGAAAATAGGGTTTCCTCATAAAACCCTAAGTTGCAGTGGCAATATCAGTTGTAGTAGCAGTGCCACTTCCTTCATACCAGTTGCAATGAAAGTTTTGTGAAGTGTTCAAACTGATTTTTATTGTCCTAGTGCGCCTTACCTTAGAAAATCTCCAACTAACTTTAAGTTACAAGTTGAAGCACCTTTGAAATTCTAAAGGTTCGTTATTGCTTGCCATTGCCGTTAGATGGTGCCACTACCTCCCGATGCTGTCAGAGGTATGTACTTACATATGTTTAAACTACATCATTATTTTAAAGGGTATTTGCAAGAGAAATGATATTTTGTCTAAACAACAATTGTATATCCAGAGGGATCTTAGATCTAACACATTAAGAGGAACCATGCACCCCAGGGATGATTACTTTGATATGCCTCTACTTGTTATGGCATTATTGTAATCTTATGAATATCTAGGTTGTATTTTGATTTGTTGAAGTTATCATACTAACCATTGGTCAAAATTGAAGTCAAAGTATTAGATTGATTAAAGTTGAGATTACAAATTTTATTCCCTAACTCAGATTTCTATCAAGATAACATATTGTCTAAGTAAAGAGGACAGGCTGAAAAAACACTTATCATCTTGAGTGAAGGAGACTCGGAAGAAAAACAACACACTCATTCTTGAGGACAAGACTTCAGGTTCCAGGTTTGATTGATTAAATTGATAAGATTCAAATTTACACATATCAAGTTTGATAATTGCTAAACACCATAGTTGTGATAGCAATCTTTGAAAAGTTTTATTATTGAATACTTGGTAGCATGTGAGCACTATTGAGATAAATACTTACTGTAATCATTTACTAGATATAACTAACATCTCCTATAGGATAAACTTCTTGTTTTGTTTCTAGGCTACCATGGAGGAATGATTGATCATAACACTAGAAGAGTGTTTCTCTCATTCCTTATCATTGTGTTTTACTTTTAACCCTTGTTTCAGGCAGGTCACAAGTGATATCTCTAAAGGAACTACTATTACGATTGTTCTCGCTATTATTTTATTATTATTATAAAGAGTATTATTCTTGTCTGTTGTTTCTCCCTTGTTGTTCTTGTTCCGGGCAGGTCATAGGTGATAACCCTGAGGAATCTATAGTGACGACTGTAGGAGGAAACATATTAGATGAGACATGGAGAAGACTATCCAATATGTATACATGACCGTATACATCCATGTACCAAATAAGATGAAGAAGAAGCTACTTTTGAGATACAAAGTATCTTATATGGAGATTGATTGTACGGAGCAGAAGGCTCCAAAGATGACCGAACATTAGAATATAACTGATCCATATTTAGGAGCGGAATGAACTGATTGATAGATTGAATACAATAAACATAGAGATATAAAGAACAACACATATATCTAGTGAACAATATCTTCTATTGAATAAATGAAATAGGCCGAAACTGTAAAATTGCAGAACTGAAACACTTGCTCGAATGGTGGTAGCTATCTCTGAGAAAAGATGTTGTTGCTACGTGCATCCATCTGAGCATAATCATTACAATGAGGCTCCATAGTCCTTTTTAATATTACTCATGAATGCAGAAACCCTAGACATCCAAAAACCTAACCCTAGGAGGTGAAACGCCAAAAGTCATGTGGCCCCCTATGGGTAAGTTGGTACCTCAACTTCCCGGGGTTGTAACATTTGCATAGGACCTCTGTTTTAGGCGTGTGATAGCCTGTTGGAAAGGTCTTTTAGAGAACTACACATTACACCATCAAACTTTAACTTAGTTTATTATTTGACTGTGGTGAGCCAAAAAAACACTGTTTAGGGCTCCAAAACGACCCTCGAAGTACAACAAGATGTCCTGACATGAAAACATATAAAATAAAATAGTTGGATTAGGTTAGAGGCCACCAGTATCCACCTGGAAGATGTGTAGGGATTAAGACAACCCCATAATTTTAGAACCCACAATTACAAAGAAGTACATAAGAACGTGTTGAACTAAAAACATACAAGAGGATCCAGTTGGAATAGGTGGGAGGCCACCAATATCCACCTAGACCAATCCTCCCCCTTTAGGAAGCAATGGTCTCCATTGCGTTGAGTTCCCCCATAAGGTGAGGAAAATTCTGTTGGATTTGGCCCCAAGTGAGCCACTTGCCTTGGTGTAGGAGTTGCCCTACCTTGACAACCCGATAAAGCTAGATTCTAGATTCTCTGGTGGCGAGTGCCCTTGACCTGTGTGTCCACTATTTGATCAGTGGATGCATGTTCCATGCAGTCAGGGTTGAGCTCTGTTGGTGTCAATTGTTCTGCGATCTCTGAGGTGTTCAATAATGGTGGAAAATATGGCCGAATGATCCAGAAAGAAACCAGAAAAGACTAAGGATAACTCAGAATTTACAGAAGCACCTCAGGAAGCTCATAATGGCCTCAACAAATAGAGAAAGGGAAAATATTCAAATTCCTCAAAACTCGGTGAAATTGGCATCATCGCGAAGAGTGAGTCACAATATTTCCAATGGTGTAAACGACTCGTCAAACGGAGTTACAAATCGAAAGATATTCGCGGTCAAAGTTTTGGTCAACCTAGCCCAGTCAGCAGGGATGAGTCAACATCTGTACTGCTGACGTCAACATCATTACATATAAAATAAATGTACGTACAAAGTACGTGGCACACACAGAGGGCGACACGTGTCATGATGATGTGGCAACACCAGAGGCAACCACATGTCACTCATTTGCAACATTTTTTGGTCGACATGTGGACCAATGAGGAAGTGCCACGTGGTAGGCCGTACAGGATGTGGCAGAAACGTGGCATCCGTATAATACGTGGTAGGCTGATGTGGTAGGAAGGTGATGTGACATGATGACTGTGCAAGTGGATGACGTGGGCCAATGGGTGGCCGCCACGTGGCCAAGTCATGGGCTTCCACGTGGTAACGAGAAAATGCCCAATGAGGCCCAACTACCATAAATCCAAAAATAAAAAAAGGTGTTGGCTGGCGCCAACCCCCAATCGACCAAAGTTAGACGTATTCGGCCATATCTGGCCACCAACGAACAATATGGTAGTGGGATCGCTAAATTTAACGAAGTATCCCAACAAATGTATTATGGTTAAAACAATAAGCCAAAGGGAGGAGTGTTGATTAAGGTTGGTTGTCATTGATGTCAACCCTTGAAGAAAGCCCCGTAGCACAAAGGATTGGGTAATGGAACCAATATTGTTTGATGTAAATATGAATCATTATTGTTTTGTCATGGTTGATAAGAAGTAAATATGGATGAACTCCAAAGTGGTCCCCTTATGGTGAAAGCCCTCAT
>SNQJ01S0294685.1:0-10608 GCA_010110895.2 Picea sitchensis | reverse complement strand
GTCCAAGTTCGTCCATCCCCTTTCCTTGGTTCAGAAATTTCCTTTCCCTCAGATTGGTGCAACCCCCCTTTCTCAACCACAGTTCGTTTGTTCCAACAACTCCCTTCAAGAAAGACTTGTTCATACCTGCTCTTCGGTTCTGCTTCCTCAAGGAAACCCAAGTTACCCTCTAGGATCTACTTGGCTCCTTGGGGAGAAACTCGCCCCCCCTTCTTGGTTGTTGTCACATAACTCTCAACCTGCGATTATGAAAGACTATCACTTGCCAACCTTTGCCTTTGTGCGCCTCCTCTCTCATCGGTTCATACTTCTCTTTGAAAGTTGACTTCTTGGATCTCTTGGATGCTTTTCCAAATGATTTGCTCACTTGGTTATATAGGTGCGTGCCCTTTCCAAGTGACGTGCCCCTTCGTCATTGAGTCAATGCACCCCTTTCGGTTGTTTTGTCCACTTAACATTTCTGAGCCGACTTGCCAAAGGGCATGCTCCCTTTTCTTGGGCGCACTCTTCCTTGGCCGACTCCCTCATTTTCGGTTTTGGGTACCCAAGTATTTTTCACATTCGTTCGTTGTCCAGCCACTTGGATTAGCGTTTGGTGCAATTATTCCTTGGCCCGCATCTGTCACACGTTCCTTTTGTCAACTCCCCTTGGCGTGTGCCCAAGGTGTGGAACTTCTGCAATCCTTTGGTCCAACTTTCTGTCGGTTGGGCACTCATGCTACTAGAATGCCCATCGTCCAACTCTTCATCTTTTGGTGAGGGAACCCATGGCTTCCATGGGGCACCCACCCAATTTTCCACTTCGGTCATCACCCTCCATTGCAAGTCAAGTCTTGGCAAGTTGTCTCTGGCACAACAACGCTCGAAGATATGAACTCACCTATAAAGAGTCTGGGCACCCTCTAGCTCACTCAACTCGTCATATTGGCTCATGGAAGGAGAGTGCTCACTCGAGAAAACTCATGGGGAGTTACATGGGTGATGTTGTTCGAGATGCGCTCGTGCTTGTGCAAGAGGGAAAGCTAACATTGTTAAGGGCCTAACCCGCACATAGGTAGATCAATGTATTCGGATTTAATAAAGGTCAATATTAATAAGACCTATCAATAAAATAGAATAAGGCAGATGTAAGAAGACCTAATAGAAGCTTCCGCTTCTAGAAGGATCTTCCTCTAGATGCTTATTTTTAGTATACAAGTCTTGGCAAGTTGTCTCTGGCACAACAACGCTCGAAGATATGAACTCACCTATAAAGAGTCTGGGCACCCTCTAGCTCACCCAACTCATCATATTGGCTCATGGAAGGAGAGTGCTCACTCAAAATAACCTTCATGGGGAGTTACATGGTGATGGTGTTCGAGATGCGCTCGTGCTTGGCAAGAGGGAAAGCTAACATTGTTAAGGGCCTAACCCGCACAGGTAGATCTTCAATGTATTCGGATTTAATGAAGGTCATTAATAAGACCTATCAATAAAATAGAATACAGAGATGTAAGCATATCCCAATAGAGCTTCCGCTTCTAGAAGGATCTTCCCAGATGCTTATTTCATATAAATAGAGTCGAGTGGCATGAGAACCCTAGCTGGATATTATTGTAACAGAGCGCCGCTCGATTGAGGTTGCCCCCGAAGAGGCCCGTGAACATTACATCCGATTCAAAGTGCTATTTCATTGTTATTTCGTATATCATTTCTGTGTAATTGTGAAGACTATGATGGATATTTCACTGTTATTCTGTCATTTCTAGTACTCGTTTCACCTGCATATTTTATATATCTGGTATCTTGCAAGTGGTATCAGAGCACTTCTCTTGGCAGAAATTGTGGGTATTTTTTTTCAGGTGAGACGTATTTCGACGTTCGTGGCCACAGAGATCTGTCATTACGCATAAACCCGCGGTTGAGGTGGATTCAAGTACACGGAAAAACAAGTAATTCTTAAGCGCACGTTTGTTGGCCACCTTGTAACCCTGTTGGTACCCCTTCGAGTGGTAGCGCATCAGACAGCACCTGTGTACGGATCAATTTAGATTTCTAAAAGTCTCTGTAGATAAAACCTATCGGCCGCCGGACTGCTATAGTGTCACTGAGAACAGCACTCTGGAAGATACTCTAGTACCTGGGTAGTCGGGTAGTACGGCTAGGTGGTCTATCCTCCTAGTTAGTGCCCTGAGATATTGGGCTGAGTACTACTGTTGGACCCCTGCACGGTCAGAGAGCTATAGCAAGGGCAAACCCTTGTCGTTCAGAACCCTTGAATACCTAACCTGGGGGACATAAACAGTAATATAAACAAATTTAAACTGACGAGATCTATTGACCTCGCATCTGTATTCAAGTTGCTAAGTAAATATTCTCTGGTTCACCAGATTTCAGCACTGCAGCATTCTTCAGTCAGCTAATAACCCGCAGCTGTAAAAATAAAAAAATAAAAAATGAGTATAGAAATTTTTTGACCATTATTTGAGACCCATTCCATTAGATTCATCCCTTCTCCCTCATCACTTTCCCCATATCATTTTTCAAAAAATTTTGACTCCTCGCCGCACTCCTTTTTAGTTCACCCATTTTACCATTATTTGAGACCTATCCCATTAGATTCATCTCTTCACTAATACTTTCCTCCTATCATTTTTTCTAAAAATTTAGAATTTCACCAAGCACTTTTCAGCTTCACCTTACACGCGGTCACACCTCGCAATAAGAACTAGAGTCTCGCTTCAACACCCTAACATGGTTTACTGAGACCCAAAAAGAAGTGCAACAACTCAGTGCTACTATTGCCTCCCGTGATAAATCCATCAATACCACCATAAATAAAACCATGCATTCAAACAAGAACTGACCACCAAACTTGAATCTGTCTTTGTAGCACTCTACACCAAACTCAAAATTCCTCTAGATGACCCTTTCCTGATGCACACAAAAAGACTCAAGGTGAAACTTCTTCCCATTCCTTTCAACCACATCAATTTCAAAGGGACAGCTTCTCCGGGAGGGTGGGATGTAATCAATTAATGGCTCAATCAATTCGGTTAACAGCACAAATGGAACATTATTTCTACAACATTACCGATGACTTGGCCAAACTCGTGTATGGAAAAATTCTCCATCTAGATCACAACGCCGCAATGGTGGCAATGGAGAAAACCATACCTGAGTTTGGCCAAGGATATATTGCTTGGACCCACTTGTTGCTGAGCTATGAACGCTTTGACCCGGACACCAACCATTTGGGCTGTTTTGTCAAAATTAGCAATCGTGCACAAATGAAGACTTCATAATCGTGATTTGAGCTGCCTCGATTTTGAACAGAGGGCATGATCGATGCCTTTCATGAAAAGTTTTATCAAAGGCCTCGTTGAGGAGGTTAGGCCCATGTCCTCATGGCTAATCTATTTTAATTTTTGGGTGGAGGCTACCAAAGCCAAAGAAGCACAACAACATTCTCTCAAACCCAGAAGTTTTCCTTTTTCCCGCCTAAACCAAGAACCCCACTACTCTCCTCCTTAAAAAAAATCCAATAATTGACCTGGGCTGAAATGGTCGAACGACAACTCAAAGGCCTCCGTTATAACTGTGATGACAAATATTTTCTCAGCCACAAATGTAAGGAACAAAAGTTTCTGGTGACTCGGGAACGTGGGAAGTGTCATCATCGTCTTCCCCTGTTCCTGAGTCACCTGAAACTTCTGAAATCAACCCCCCTTCCGAACCTCCTATAGAAGAACCCATCATTTCCATCAACGTTTCCACCAAATTTCTCTCAAACTCTCAAGCTCATCGGTTATATCAGCACCGAAGGTCATCATCTTGGTTGATGCGGCAGCACCACAACTTTATTCATCACCCCATCGCCCAAGAAACCCACTCCGCTATATCCATGTCAAGTATCAATTTTCAAATCATGATTGCCAATGGGGACTCTATGAAATGTGGAGGGCGCCGTAAGCGCTCTCAATAGGTGACTATAACCAAATCCCATATGTTTTCTATTGACATGGGAGGTTGTGACATTGTAAGCTGGTGTCTAATGGTCAACCTTGGGTCCCATTCTCATGGACTTCCGTGGTCCTTAACCATGCACTCACCACGCGGCTACATTACACATAGCCCCCAAGGCATCATCAAGGGTTCTCCCTCGAATCATCGGGCTTCATCGCATGAGAAATTGTCAAAAGGCCGGTTCGGGTGTCAGTAGCCCAATCCCATGCCATTCAAGCTACGTAGGAACTTGCACTCAGTACCCCAAGGCCTCCAAGCCCTCTCGACTAAACATCAAACAGCCTTCTCCACTCCCTAAGGACTTCACCCTTCCCACTCCAAGATCCATGATCATTCCATTCTTGTCCTGGAAGCCTTCCTCCCAACATATGCCCATATCGCCACCCCTTGCCCAAAAAAGAATGAAATTGAAAAATATGGTCCAGGAACTCGACCGTCGTATCATCCGTCCTAGTACGAGTCCTTACTCCTTCACTTGACGCCATGGTACTAAAGAAAGAAGAACTATGGTGAATGTAAAGTCTCCACTTCCTGCCCTCAATAAACTCACCATCAAAGATACTTCATCCCGGTCATTGATGACTGATGAATCAGGTGCCCAATTTTCACCAAACTTGATCTTCGCCTATGCTATTACCATCCATATGAAAGAGTCGACATTCCTGAGATGGCGTCTTCGTAGACTCATGAGGGCTCACTACGAAGCCTTTTAATATGCCCTTGTTGTAATTCTCCACCTTCGTGAGCCTCATGAACCATGTCATTCGTCCTTTTCTTCGTCATTTATGTCCTAGCTTTTGATGATATCCTCATATAGCAAGACATGGAAAGACCATCTGACTCCATGTGTGGATCTGGTGCCTGTGCCTCTACTGGCCAAGCACTGCCTTTTCCTCAAACAAATTCAAATGTCTTTGCGAGTCATGTTGAATACGGTCTCGCAGCATGGTGTCAAGGACCCAAAATATTGGCTTATGTAATGATCGTCGACTAAGACTTTAAAAAGCTTTATGCGGGATTTTTGGGCCTCACAGGTATTATCGCAAGTTTGTCAAGAACTATGGAAAAGATTAAAAGACTCTCACCACTTCCTCCTTAAAAAGAACTTTTCAATTGAACCAAAGAAATACTCAAGCTTTTCTCAAACTTTTGAAGATGGCTGTGCACCAATTCGTTTTGGTTTCCTAACTTCAAAGAGATTTGCGTTGAATGCTTAATATCCGGGAAAAGGCATTGGCGTCGGGTTCCTTATGTAAGAGGGTCCACCTTTGGCCTTTATGAGCAAAAACAACCCGTCTGCGCACCGGGCAAACCCATTTATGAAAAAGAAATGTTGGCACCCCCATGCGCTTGAATTATACGCCCATTCTTGGGGCAACGATTCCAACAAATTAAGACAGCATCATCAAAGCCTCAAATACTTTCCCCGAACAACGCGATTCCCGTGAGCAACAAGAATGGGTCACTAAGCTCTTTTGGCTATGATTATGAGGATCATTTACAAGAAGGGCAAAGACAATGTAGTGGCGATGCACTGTCCCGAAAATATCAAGAAGAAGGATATCTTTTTTCTCTTTCATTGTGTTCGACATGAAAGTCGTGCACCGTGAATGGTCAGAAGACCTCCAAAGTTTGCATCTAATTCAAGAACTGCAGAACAAGGCGCAGGACCCCCCAGGGTACTCTTTTGCCGGATGAGCTCATGCCAGCGCCACTTGTATTTAAGTAAACAATCCAGTTTCAACCACTGCATTTCGAAGCTTCAGTTACACCTGCCAAATAAGCACCTGTGGTTCACCAAACATATGACGAAGTTAAATCTCCTTTTCCGGGATGGTATGAAACAGACATCCGTAAGTTTGTGAAGGAATGTGAGGTGTAATAGACAACAAGGAGAAACAAATAAATCTCCAGCATCTAACCGCCTCCTAATTTCCGCTCATATTGGGAAGATGTTTCATTGGATTTTATTACAGTATTACCCAAATCGGGGAATAAACCAATGATAATGGTGGTGGTAGATCGACTTTCCAAGTATGATCATTTTGTTCTTCACCACCCATTTACTATTCATCCATCAAGGGCCCAACTTTTCATGGATTCATGGCATGCCAAACTCTAATGCTTCCGATCGAGACCCAACTCACAAGCAATTTTTGGCAAGAACTGCTTGCTTTACAAGGCACACAACATTCCTCACCAAATTTTATCATCCCCGCATGCATGGTCAAACCTGGTCGGCCAACAAGTGTTTGGAACTCATCTACATGCTTTGCATCAGAAAACACCGCGGCCTTACTGGTTACTCTCAATGGTGGTACAACACTTATTACAACAACCACTGCGATGACTCTTTTGAAGCAGTTGTATGGACAAACGCCATTTCATACTTTACCGGCACTGGTCCGTAGGGCACGACCAAACACTTACAAACATCTGTGGAGATATCCTTCAGACTTTAAAGAGAACTTATTGCGGCCTGTAATAGAATGAAGCAAAGAAGCGTGATCGGCGTCAGCTTCTAATCACACTCTTGTAGAAGGGGATCGTGTGTTTTAAGGCTACAACCAGATAAGAAAACTTCCCTCAAGGCCGAAGCAGCAGCATCGGCTACCCCAAATTTTGCCCCACAATACTTCTAAAGCGCAGGGGACAAGCTTTCTCCGATATCATTAGTCACAAATGGCTACATCCTGCTTGTACCGCTGAAGAAGGTGATTTGAACCAGGTGCCAACTTCAAACCAACCTCCGGAGTTAGCTGAAGAAGGACCCACTTGGCTACAACCAGGCGCTGGGACCGTAGGAGTGTCAGCCACGCCAAAGAACCATCAAGGCGCTAGTGCGCTGGAAAGATATGACTTTAGTAGATGCCACTTGGGAACCCTCTACTATTCTGTAGCAATTTCCATATCTCAAGCCTCGAGGACAAGGTTGTTTTTGGCATGCATGTTAAGGTCCTAACCTGCCATTAGGTAGATCAATGATTGACAATAGCACAAATAATATTAATAAGACCCATCAATAAAATAGAATAGTATGGATGTAAGAAGACCCACAGAAGGTCCCGCTTCTAGAAGGTTCTTCCTCCAGATGCTTCTTTTAGTATAAATAGAGTCGAGGGTATGAAAACCCAAGATTGGATATTATTGTAACAAAGCCCTGCTCAACTGGAGGTTGCCCCAACGAGTGTCCGTGAACATTTATCCGACCAAAGTGCCATTTCAAGTTGCTATTTCAGATATCATTTCCGGTATTGTGAAGATTATGCCGATATCTGCTATTCCATTACTTTCTAGCATTTCGTTTTTGTTCCGCATATTTTATATATCCGGTATTCAGTAAACATACTCCATCTTTCCCCACCTGTGGGATGATCTCACCGAGATGCTTCTTGTTTGTGCAAGAGGGAAAGATAAAATGCACTAGCTTTCCCCCAAGTGGGATGGATAAGTTCAAGATGTGATCTTGCTTATGCAAGAGAAATCTAGCACACGATATTTTACCCCCACCTGCGGGATGATGTTGTTTGAGATGCGCCTGTTGGTGCAAGAGGGAAAGATGGCATGTGCTAGCTTTACTTCGGGGTGGGATGATGTTGGTTTGAGATGACCTGTGCTTGTGCAAGAGGGAAAGAGCACACACTAGATTTCCCCCAAAATGGAATGATGATTGAGATGCATATGTTCTTGTGCAAGAGGGAAAAATAACACATGCTAGCTTTCCCCATGGTGGAATGATGTTTCTCAATATGAACTTGTGCCTATGGGTAAGAGAAAAAGGATCATGCACTAACTTTCCATGGTGGGATGATATTGTCCGAGATGCACTTGCACTTTTGTGCAAGAGAGAAAGCCAGAATGAAAGTATATTTCCCATGGTGGATGATCTGTTCAAGATGAGCTCTGTTTGTGCAAGAGGGAAATCTTTCCTCCACATTGGAACGATGTTGTTCAAATGCACTTGTGTTTGTGTAAGAATGAAAGCTAGAGCGTATTACCTTTCCTACATAGTGGAATGTTGTTGTTTGAAAAATGTGTGCTTGGTGTTTGTGCAAGAAGGAAACTTAGAATGCACTAGTTTTTCTCCATAGTGGTATGTTGTTGTTCGAAATCCATTTGTGTTGATGCAAGAAGGAAACCTAGCATGCAATAGCTTTCTTCCAAAGTGGAATGTTGTTTGAAATGCACTTGTGTATGTGCAAGAAGGAAAACTAACACACTCTAGCTTTCCTCCATAATGGAATGTTGTTGTTCGAAATGCGCTTGTACTTGTACAAGAAGGAAAACTAGCAAACGTTAGCTTTCCTCCACAATGGAATGTTGTTGTTTGAAATACGCTTGTGCATGTGCAAGAAGGAAAGCTAGCATGCACTAGATTTCCTCCACCATGGAATGATGTTCAAAATGTAGTTGTGTTTGTGCAAGAAAGAAAGCTCGCACATTCTAGCTTTACTCCATGATGGAATGATGTTATTGAAATGCGCTTGTGCTTGTGCAAGAAGGAAAGCTAGCATGCACTAACTTTCTTCCAAAGTAGAATGATGTTGAAAGCTAGTATGCATTAGCTTTCTCCAAAGTGGAATGATGTTGTTCGAAATGCTCTTGTGCTTGCGCAAGAAGGAAATCTAGCACACGTTAGCTTTCCTCTACAGTGGAAAGATGTTGTTCAAAATGCACTTGTGCTTGTGCAAGATGGAAAAATAGCATGCGCTAGCTTTCCTACAGTGGAATGATATTCAAAATGCACTTGTGCTTGTGCAAGATGAAAAGCTAGAACGAGCTTGCCCACCTCCACAGTGGAATAATGTTGTTTGAAATGTGCTTGTGCTTGTGTAATATGGAAAGCTTAGACGCATTAGATTTCCTCCACAATGGAATTATGTTGTTCGAAATGCACTTGTGCTTGTGCATGAAGGAATATAACATGCGCTAGCTTTCCTCAACAGTAGAATGTTGTTGTTTAAAATGCCCTTGTACTTGTGCAATAAGGAAAACTAGCATGCATTACCTTTCCTCCACAATGACATGTTGTTGTTCGAAATGCGTTTGTGCTTGTGCAAGAAGGAAATCTAGCATGTGTTAGCTTTCCTCCGTAATGGAATGTTGTTGGTTGAAATGCACTTGTGTTTGTGAAAGAAGGAAAGCTAGCACCCACTAGCTTTCCCCCATAGTGGAATGATGTTCACAATGCGTTTGTGCCTCTGCAAGAAGGAAAACTAGAATGCGTTAGTTTTCCATCACAGTGGAATGATGTTGTTCGAAATGCACTTGTGCTTCTGCAAGAAAGAAAGCTATCACGCTAGCTTTGCCCTACATTAGAATGACGTTGTTCTAAATGTTCTTGGGCTTGTGCAAGAAGGAATCTCAGAGTAGAATGATGTTGTTTGAGATGCTCTTCTGCTTGTGTAAGAAGAAAAACCAGTATGTGCTAGCTTTCCCCTACAGTGGAATGATGTTCTCTAAAATGCACTTTTGCTTGTGTAAGAAGGAAAGCTAGCATGCCCTAGTTTCCCCCCCATAGAGGAATGGTGTTATTCGAAATGCACTTCTGCTTATGCAACAAGTAAAACTACCATGCGCTAGCTTTCCTCCACAATAGAATGATGTTTGAAATGCACCTGTTCCCGTGCAAAAAGGAAAGATAGCACATGCTATCTCTCCTTAACATTGGAATGATGTTGTTCAAAACACCCATGTGCTTGTGCAAGAAGGAAAACTACTACGCACTAGCTTTCCTACATAGTGGAATGATGTTCAAAATGCACTTGTTCTTGTGTAAGCAGGAAAGATATCATGTGCTATCTTTCTTACACAGTGGAATGATATTCGAAATGCACTTGTGCTTGTGTAAGCAGGAAAGATATCATGTGCTATCTTTCGAAATGATGTTGTTTGAAATGCCCTTGTGCGTGTGAAAGAAGGAAAGTTATATACCCTGGTATGAAGTTAAAAGGTTGGATTGGCTTGCAATTCTTTTTGCAAGTTAATATCTAACATTTAAAAATTGCCCAAGTCTTGGCATGATAAAAAAACATTTGTGGTAATTTCGAGTTTTGACTGATTGGATAATAAGTTTATTTTCATCGTAATCAACTATTTGAAGACATCTTTACACCCACCATGTGAATTAGCCTATCTTTGTAATGGTGACATAATGGTTTCATGACTTGGAAGACACGGTTGATTGGCATTCCAATGTTGAGCTACAAAAGAACGCTACCTTAACCTTACACTTGAACCATTCTACTCAAGTTTATTGTTCAACTTTGTGAATTTTATAAATGTTCAATAACAATATTATGTTTGAAAATTATTTATTGGGCATTTGATAAAGTTGCATGGATGCAACAAAAGAAAGTCATTGAATTTTTGTTGGGAATTATGTTTAGATGTTGTATAAGTTTGAGTCCTCTTATATGTTGTAAAAAAGTCACATAATCTTAATGCTTAATGCTTGCAAAAGCATAGATAGAGTCTGCTAGTTTAAATGGTTGTAGAGAAGCCTAGCTCTTGTATCCATTGTCATTTTGTTAGTTCTATATGTTAAAATTGTCTAAATAAGTGATGCCTTAGTTGTTGGCATGTATCATAGAGTGTTAAACA
>SNQJ01S0294684.1:0-10608 GCA_010110895.2 Picea sitchensis | reverse complement strand
GTGATGAATAGTGTAGTCTAAGCCTAGGAGGTTCGTGGACGGTTTGTACGCAGTTGGTGACAATATTTCCAAGATAAGTACCAATCGTATGATAAATTTACATGTTGCATTGCTATTAACATGCTTATGTTACGGTTTATCATATATGTGATTATAAGTGTCTGTATGTTTATGGGTATTTCCCTGTATATGCTGCATATCTGTGTTTATTGTTATTTCAGTATGAAATCGTATATTTACAGAATATAATTGTTTGTTTACATTTATATGTAAATATTCCGCAAGAGTATTGTATGTATATGTTATAATTGCATGCAGTTTGAAGAGAAAATTTATGTGGCATAGCTCAGTTGAATACTGGGTATGTTACAGTATGTTCCGCAGTGAGAGAATGAAAGTGTTCCCTCGTGTAGCGTGGCCCGGTCATGGGTGGCCGAGGACATTACAATATGGTATCAGAGATTCAGTTCCAACACTGAGCTTGGATGGGCCGAAAAGGTTCAATTGAAGCGAATATTCACAGAAGATTAATTTCAAAGTGACCAAATTTCAAGTCACAGAGCGTCCATGGTAAATTTTGGCACCGCGCAGAAAATGTTGGTGTGTAGGTGTGCACAGTAAATTGTGGTGCCTCGCGGAAAAATATTGTGTGTAGATGCACGCACTGAATTTAGCATTGCGCAATGAGCACACACATAGTAATGTGCACGTGGGGTGCGCAAGTATTGCAAAACATAGAGGATTTTGGTTGGTGCGCGCATAGTATGAGTATAAGTTGTCTCGCGACAATGCATTCAATGGTGCACACATATTATTGTGCGCGGTGGGGCATATTGAACTTTGGCATGGTGCAATGCATAGGGAGAAATGCATGTGGAATATCAGTGTGCGATACCAAAACTGTGCACATTGAATATTGGCGCACAACACAAAAGTAGTGCGTGCAAGTTATTGGTGCAAATGAGAAAAAATGCATAGTGGATATAGGTGCATGGAAGCACGATTTACCTTGTGGTGTTGTTGTGCATGATAAATATGGGTGTATAGGTTGAACTTTTGTGCATGCGAAGTTGTTTGGAAGGCAATGAGTCTGAGTTTAATAGGAAATTTGCATGGTATTAGAGGAAAAAGAAACACACAACTGCATCGGAGCATTATTTAAAATGAATTCAGAGTTGGTTTGAGAAGAAATAAATATAGTCTAAATTGCTAAGCTGAGAGCATCTCAGAAATGAATTATGAGTTTTATATTCCTCTGATTCAGACAGATGGAAGTGAAATATAAGATTACAAGAAAAGCATACTATGAAAGAAAATAAGACTCATAAAACCACCAGTTAGAATCTTGTAATAAACAGTCCAAAATTTGCTTCTGCATTTATATAATAATATTAATCCCAAAATTACAAAAAGGGAATGATAACAGTTATCCTATTGTAAGAGGACAGTTTAAGAACAAGCCTATCATCTCTAGGGTCCCTTACCTCTGCTACCAGCTGTCCAAAATTCGTTGAAATATACTTAATTTTAATTGAGGACTCATTTCAGCTAAGCGATCTCCTCCTTTAAAGAATCTAACTAGACCGGTTGATCATCTCCAACACTTTCGGTCGTTTCAACTGTGGATTCCTTCTTCTGCCTCTTGCTCCTTTTCTTCTTAGCAATTGGCATGTTGATGACTAAATCCTTCATAGTAGGATTCAGCCTGAATTCCAATTATGAGTCTATAGTTGGCTCTGTGTGGAATTTAGTCACTAGAATGTGAGCAAGTACCCTTTCCTCCTTATTCGCAGGAAAGTCTATCATGTTGCCCAAATAACCAGTCTCACTGGATTTAGCTTTGTCCATGTACCTCAGTTTGTGGATACCAAAATGATTTTATAGAGAGCAGAAAGTTGAGAAATTTGGAGATTACTCTGTTTATGGATAAGATGATGCCTCCATACTTGAGGATTGGTAGATATAGAATCTCAATTATGAAGCACATACATATTACGTACAAGTGTGTTGGGTTTCCATGCTCGGCTAATCCATTTCAAATGATTAGCTTTTGAGTTAGTTACATGGCGGCGTTCAGCTGACGTCACATGGATGTGAAGTATCGAACGAGTGAAACGAGTTGAACTGACTAGTCGTTTCCCGTTCCACGAGTGGTGGTTCTGACATATTGAAACACGTGATACCGCGTCTTGGCGAAAGTGGTTTCAACAAACCACATTTTGCCCAGATGTATCTATGAAGGCGTCACGTGTCTATGTTCTCAAGACTTGGGTCTTATCTAGAGTTTTCATGGTGATAACACCATGAAATCAGAAGAGATAATTCTGATGTATATATTGAACCAAAATTGTTCATATTTTTCATGAATTGTTAGCCTGATAAGTTTCGATGGCTACACATTTTGCAGAGTTAACAACAACTAGATCAAATCAGATCAGTGCAGAGTCCATAGGAATGGAAGAGGCGCAAGGGAATTATAGTCATCAAGATGAGAGCATAGGGATGGATGCCCATTTGGGCATTGAAGGAACAAACTCCAATGGACATGGAGAAGAAAGGAATGAAAACATGAATATGGAAGAGACCATTAAAAATTTGCAGAAGGATGTCCAAATCCATAAAGATGATAATGTAAGGCTTATGAGAGTCAAGGAGCAACATGATGACTTTGACATAAAGTTATTGGAGGGCTTGAACATAATAGAAAAGAAATTGGTTAAGAAGAGTGGCTTAAGAAAATCTGGAAGTCACAAGCCTTCGGATGAGAAAATAAAAGAAAGAAGTGTTAGCAGACACCACCATCACTCCCCAAGGAATTCCAATAAGAGAGCAGGCAACAACTCAATTCCATCCCCTATCAGAAGGCATAAAAGGTCTGGGGTGGATGAGCTACGAGGAGAAATGAACAAAATAAAACCTCCTACATTTGATGGTGAGCACAAGAAGGATGAAGATGCAGAAACATGGTTGCTAGGCATGAGAAAGTATTTTCAATTGCATAATTATTCTTCTCATGCAGAAGGTAGAATTGTTGTCTATCAACTCAAGGGAAAGGCCTTCATGTGGTGGGATCAACTTGTGTAGGTGAAACACATTAAAGAGAAAAGTGTTACTTGAAGGGAATTCAAGAATTATTTTGAGAATAAATACTTGACTAAGAGATACTATGACAAGAAAATGAAAGAGTTCTTTGAACTCAATCTTGGAAGTATGACCATAGATGAATATGAGAGAAGGTTTTTAGAACTGTTGAAGTATGTCTCTTTCATCAACGATGAGACAGCCAAAATTCAAAGGTATTTGAGTGGATTGCCATCATTCATCAGTGACAAAATACAATATGATGATCCAAAGACATTGGAAGAGACCATAAGGTGAGCTAAATGCATATATGACCAGTAGAAAGAAAGGAAATCTTTCCAAAAGGCTTGGGAAGACAAAAAGAAATTCAAGATGGATCAGAGGAAGAAGTGAGCTAAGCCACCATTCTTCAGAAATAATCCACAGGGACAACAAACTCCTAAAGAACCCAGAACGATTGACACAAGGAGTCAAAGGCCAAGGCAACGACCTATTCAATGTTGGGGCTGTAAAGGAGATCATAGGTTTAGAGATTGTCCTCACAGAGGTGAAAAAGGTAGGTTTGTTCACAATGTACATCAAGATGAAACAATGGAGGACATGGGCAGATATGTTCCAAGGATCTATGCAGCCCTGGACAACAAGCAAGTAGAGTATCAGTCCCACATGATTGAAGTGGAAGGTATGATCAACAACCAAACCATTGCTATTTTAATTGATTCAAGAGCTAGTCATAGTTATATAGACCCTAAGATGGTGGAAAGTTTGCAATTGCCAAGAAGAAAGCATTGGAAATTTGGGTTGGTGTAGCTAGCTATAGGAGCCAGAAGAAAAGTTAATGAGATGGTTAAGTCATGCCTCATGGACATGAATGGACTGAACACCAAGGCAAATTTGAACATCTTTCCTTTAGGTTCCTATGAATGTCTAATTAGGATGGATTGGTTGGACCAACATCATACTCTCTTAGAATGCCATAAAAAAGAATTTACTTGCTTGGATGAGGAAGGGAAACTAAGGAAAGTGCAGGGAATTCCCAGGGCAATAACCATTAGAGAAATTTCAACATTGCAACGGAAGAAATGTTACAGAAAAGGGTGTCAAATAATTGCAGCTCATTTGGAAAAGACACCTAGAGATAAGGTGCCAAATTTGGAGTATTATGCAATCCTGGAAGATTTTGAAGATGTGTTCAAGGAGGTAACAGGACTACCCCCAAGGAGAGACATTGATTTCTCTATAAATCTAATTCCTGGAGCAGCTCTAGTGTCAAAGACTCCTTACATAATGAGTACACCAGAGTTGAAGGAGTTACAAATGCATCTTGAAGAACTTCTGAAGAAGGGGTGTATACGCCCAAGTGTGTCACCTTGGGGTGCCCCAGTCTTGTTTTTGAAAAATAAAGATGGAACATTAAGATTGTTCATTGACTTCAGAGAGTTGAATAAAGTGACTGTTAAGAACAAGTGTCCTCTGCCAAGGATTGATGATCTCTTTGATTAATTGAAGGATGCAAAGATATTTTCAAAGATAGATCTCAGATCAGGATACCATTAGGTAAGGATTTAAGAAGAAGATATCATAAAGACCGTCTTTAGGACAAGGTATGGTCATTATGAGTTCACAGTGGTGCCATTTGGGTTGTCAAATGCACCAGTTGTTTTCATGTGCTTAATGAATGGTGTTTCCGAGAATATCTGGACAAGTTTGTCATTGTCTTTTTGGATGAGATTCTTATATATTCTAAGTCAAAGGAAGAGCATGAACATCATTTGAGGATGGTGTTGCAAGTATTAAGGAAGAATCAGTTGTATGCCAAATTGAGCAAGTGCTCATTTTATCAGAAACAAATTCATTATTTTGGACATATCATTTCAAAGGATGGGCTAGCAATGGATCCTGAGAAGATAGAAGCCATTAGAGAATGGTCAGTGCCGAAGAATGTGACATAGGTGAGATCATTCATGTGTCTTGCAGGCTACTACAGAAGATTTATTGAAGGATTCTCAAAGATTTCACACCCAATCACTTTCTTGCAAAGAAAGGGGGTGAATTTTTAGTGGACACTGGATTGCGAAAAGAGTTTCCAACACTTGAAACAATTATTAACAAGTGCTCCAATATTAAGGATTGCAGACCCAAATGAAGACTTCATTGTATGCACATATGCATGTAATGAAGGACTTGGTGGAGTCCTCAATCAAAATGGGTTTGTTATATGTTATGAATCAAGGAAGTTGAAGGAGCATGAAAGAAACTATGCCACTCATGATTTGGATTTGTCAGGCATAGTGCATGCCTTGAGGAAATGGAGACACTACCTCATGGGGAAGAGGTTTGAGCTAAGAACAGACCACAATGGTCTAAAATATTTATTTGAACAGCCAAATCTAAATGCTAGGCAAAGCAGATGGTTAGAATTTATAAGCGAATATGACTTTGATATAAAGCATATCAAGGGGAAAGAGAATAAAGTGGTCGATGCACTCAACAGGAGGGTGCATGAACTACATGCTACAACCATTAGCATGTATCAGACTGATATTAAAAGAAAAATTCTAGAGGCTGCAAATGCAGATTTGCAATACAAAGAATTGGTAGCAAAGCTACAACAGAGTAAGATGCCACAAAAGGTGGATAATTATAATTTGGGAATAGATGGAATACTGCTGCACAAGAACATAATTTTTGTTCCAAATGTCCAAGACTTGAAACGTACAATTTTGAATGAAATACATAATGTCCCTTATGCAGGGCACCCTGGATATCAGAAAACCGTGGCAGCGATCAAGAGCCATTACTTTTGGCCAGGTATGAAGAGAGAGATCGTTGAATACATCTCTAGATGTATGGAATGCCAGAAAGTTAAAGATGAGCATAGGCACCCAGCAGGGTTGTTGCAACCTTTTCCCATTCCTGAATGGAAGTGAGAAGTGGTGGAAATGGATTTTATTACGGGATTTCCCAGAATAGGCAAGTTGCATGATTCGATCATGGTGGTGGTGGAAAAGATTACAAAAGATGTCCATTTTATTCCACGGAAAAATACTCACAAGGCAGCAGATGTTGCTAATATTTTCATGGAGGAAGTGGCACGATTGCACGGAATTCCTAAAACAATTGTGTCCGACAGAGACCCGAAATTCACCTCGAATTTATGGAAAGGATTGTTCAAAGGATTCGGAACGAATCTGAACTTTAGTACAACTTATCATCATGAGTCTGATGGACAGACATAGAGGGTGAACAGAGTGATAGAAGACATATTGAGAATGTATGTGATGGACAAACCATCGAAATGAGAATACTACCTTCACTTGGTAGAATTCGCTTACAACAATGGGTATCACGCATCATTTAAGATGAGCCCATTTGAAGCACTTTATGGCAGAAAGTGAAATACTCTAGTGAGCTAGGATAATCCAGTTGATAGGACAACAGTTGGGCCAGAGTTGCTCAAGGAGATGGAGGACCAAATGATAAAAATTAAGAAGAATTTAAAAGTTGCCCAAGACAGGAAGAAAAGTTATGCCGATAAGAACAAAAACCATAGAGATTTCAAAGTGGGTGATCATGTTTTTCTGAAAGTGAAAGCTAACAGGAGTTCCCTGAAGCTGGGAAGTTGCGCCAAGTTGGCAGCCAGATTTTGTGGGCCATTTGAAATCTTAGAGAGGATTGGTCCAGTTGCTTATATGATTGCATTGCCTGCATCTATGCATGTTCATAATGTATTCCATGTATCATTTCTAAAGAAATATATACCTGATGTTAATCATGTTATTGATTGGAACATGATTCAGGTGGAGCAAGAAGGTGCTTTTCAAGTGCATCTGGTGCGCATTTTGGACTGAAAAATCAAGCCATAGGGCTTGTAAAGGTCCAATGGACTTGGTACGGTCCTGAGGACGCTACTTGGGAGCATGAGGATGCAATGCAGACATAATACCTGCATCTTTTTTAGGATTTTGAAAATTTTGTTGTATATGGGTACATGATGCACTGAGTACAGTGCATAAATAAGGGGAGGGGATTGTAATATCCCCTGGCCAAACCCAATTGTAAATGTAATGTAAGTGTACTTAAGCTGGTGAGCTATTTTGACATCATTTTTTAATGCACCTTTCATGTCATAGTGCGCGCATGTACTGCGCAGTAAAATGATGTAGTGTGCACATTCTCGGATACCGTGCGCAATAACTAAAGTGCCCGTAGTATGGAGGTCAGTGGGCCTTGTGTATATGATATGTGTTATAGGCTAGTGAGCCAGTTATTATAAGTTGGGATGCTTATGTTTTGAATTAGGACAGAGCGCCTATATGTTAAAGGCCAATGCGCCTATTTTGTATATGTCTCATGATTAATATAAAATACATTGTTGCACGCATACGGACCATGATAAAAGAGATGGGGGACTGAACTCCACCAATTAGGGAAAGGGAGGGCCAAACATTAAGGGAAAGGGCTAAGCTAGAGAGCTTAAGCAAAAAAAAATGAATATTATATTAATATTTCTTAAAACATAAAGTATGGATAATTATTTTATCCTAAGTTCTAAAGTTGGGGACAAGTGGACAACTTCCAACATGACAAGTTTCAAGTTGGGGACATGCATACATATTATGGGGACTTAGCTCATTTGGGGACCTTCACCATCATTCTTATGATCATCTCTCCCATGATTCCTTCCATCATTCAGTCATCCAGTCAATGATTCCATGACCATTTTTCACTCACGCAGTCCATTATCCTTCAAAAATTCATTTCATTGTATCTGAGACTTTTTCCATAACCATTTCCAGTTGGTGTACCTAGTTATCTTGGGAGAGGGATTGAAGAAGCGAGTTGTCAGGCCCATGGGAAATTGAAGAGGCAGGTTGTCAAGCCCATGAGCAATTCTCTGAGCGAGAGAATTGTTGGGAATTGATTTCCTGAAGGTGCTAAATTGCAGCTGCAGTGCTCTGAGACTTACTGTCTGGCCTGTTGTTGAAGCCCTAGAAGGGAAGTGGGGCAGTTGAAGGATTGTTGAGAAGAGAAGGGACACACTTCCTTGGGTGGGATAGGCATGTGGGGAATGAGAGGTTGTAAGTTGTTAGTTGAGTGAGCACCTGAGACGAAGTCTTTCCTGTTGTCTATGAGCCTTTAGCCTGGTTAGGAACCCCTTTACCCGGGTGGAGTTTAGTCTCAGCTCGGGGGTGACTCACTGTTGAGAGTGATGAACAATATAGTCTAAGGCTGGGAGGTTCGTGGATGGTCTGTACGTAGTTGGTGACAATATTTCCAAGATAAGTACCAATCGTATGATAAATGTACATGTTGCATTGCTATTTACGTGCTTATGTTACGACTTATCATATGTGTGATTATAATTGTTTGTATGTTTATGGATACTTCCCTGTATATGCTGCATATCTGTGTTTATTGTTATTTCAATATGAAATCGTATATTTACAGAATATAATTGTTTGTTTACGTTTATATGTAAATCTTTCGCAAGAGTGTTGTATGTATATGTTATAATTGCATGCAGTTTGAAGAGAAAATTTATGTGGCATAGCTCAGTTGAATACTAGGTATGTTACAGTATGTTCCGCAGTGAGAGAACGAAAGTTTTCCCTCGTGTAGAGTGGACCAATCATGGGTGGTCGGGAATGTTACAATGATGGACCTGTGCTTTTTCTTCGCAACCCCATTCCGTTGAGGGTTATATGAGACTGTCAACTCCCTCTTGATCCCTTCATCTTGGAAAAAATCCTTGAAGTCATTGGAGGCGTACTCTCCTCCATTATTAGATCTCAATTCCTTGATCTTATTTATTTTATGGTTCTCCACTTAAACCTTGAAGTCATGGAACCATCTAAAGACCTCATCAATGAATGTCACATAGTATGAAATTACTTACACTGATTCTATTGACATCAGCCCACTCACATATGTGTGTATAAGATATAGTATCCCATTGTACCTACTCTCTTTTCTTGGAAAAGCATCCTTGGCATTCTTTCCAAGTGCACACCCTTTGCACACGCCCTACTACTCAACATTGAAATATGGTAGAACAGTGACAATCTCCCTTAGAATCGACAATGCACTATAGTGTAGGTGTCCCAACCTCCTGTGCCATAGCTCACATAGGTTATCATTGTCATTTACCAAGGCTTGAACATGCTTTCCCTGCAACTTGTATAAATTTCCCTCTCTAACCCCAATGATCATTGTTGTGTCAAGGCTAGCTCCCTCTAGACATATGAGTACTTTCCTTCTCTGAAATATCATGAAAAAACTCATGTCCTCTATAACTAAGTCTAAGAGAAAATACTTCTTTAGTCATGGTACATATAACACATCCCAAGTCTCCAACGAATGATAAGACTCAAGCTCAAAGAAGATTGTTCCCTCTCCCTTCACTACATACTTGACATCGTCACCGAGCTCCACATGGATCCATGAGTCCTTATTTGTTATATTTTTTAATAGATCATGTGCTTCTTTCATGTGACATGATGCACCATTTTCCAAGTACCACACTCTCCCTGTGGTTGTGCTAGTAGAAAGGAAAGAAACTAGTGATAAATCCCTCTCGAAATTTGTAGCAAACTCATCCAATTAAGTTTCTGCAGATGTTGCTACCTGCTACAATTTTCCTCTGCCTTTCTTATTTAGACACTGAGATGCATACTGACCACTCTTGTGGCATGTGAAACACTTGATCTTACTCAATTCCTTCTTCATACCTAGTCATGATGTACCTCCATCATTGTTACCCTTATGTATGGGAACCTTCCCTTTTCCCTTCCTTGTCTTACTAACAAGGGACATGCTATCATTACTACTTCCTTGCTTGATGCCTTTAGACTCCTCCTGAGTCTCTTCTTGGATACAATCGTACCAAATCCTCTGCCAATATGGGAGTTTTTCCCGAGTGCAGACTCCCTTGACAAATGGTTCCCATGAATTGGGAATACCATTCAATGCCACATTTACGAGCTCCACGTCATCCACTTTCTCCCTAATAGCTACAATTTGATCACGTACCTAAGTTATCCTCATGAAATAGTTGATAACATTGTCAGATATAGACATCTACACAAATATGTGTTTATTTCTCAAGGCCATCTTCCTATTCATGTAATCGCTCTGGAATAATCCTACCAAGGCATCAAAAATATCCATGGTCATCTTCTTCTCAGATAAGTGATGAATCAAATGATCCTTCATTGCATCCAAGACTACCTGCTAAGCTTTGATCTCCTCCTTATGGTGAACTTCCAAATATGGCGGATCTGTTGGTGGAGGAACTACTTTTTCCACAATCTCCCAAAAATCATATTTCTTCAAAAGGAAAGTAACCCTTTCTTCCCAAGATAAGAAGTTGGATGCTCCATCAAACCTGTCTTCAAATCTTAGACTTAATGTTTCCATCCCTTAGATTTGATAATCTACCACGGAAATAAGATGCAACTAAAATTGCCCCTATACTGACCTATATGATCCTGTATGGGTATTTTACCACTACAACCTGCATATGTA
>SNQJ01S0294682.1:0-10608 GCA_010110895.2 Picea sitchensis | reverse complement strand
ACCATGAAAAATTTGTTGCAGCAACCAAGATCACAAGAAGAAACACCATGCACAAGTACACAACAAGTATCCTGGGAAACCCTTCTCAAAAAGGGAAGAAAACCCAACAATTCCTTTGCTATATTCTTCAAGAGAAATACCTCCACAACCAAGAAAACCTAGCACACAAAAGGGTTCTCACAAACCCTATAAGACTAGCGCCCAAGAGAAGTGCACACTTTTCCCAAGAAGATGTACTTGCTGAAATTTTAAAAAACACATTTTTCATATGTTTCCTCAATGGGGATTTTACCTTTAATTATATTAGACTGAACCTGTCAACATAAGTGTTTATTGGCACAATAGGGCCGACCTCAATAACTCATAATATAATTAATAATTACCAAATTAATTATCTTTTACATTTAGGTGGGGTCGACATGTACCCTTTACATTACAATTAGGGTTACAGGTAAGTTTGACTCTTGAAAAATATAGCAAGGGATCCCATACACCCACTAGTGCTCAACCACTAGGGGCATATCCATAAGGATGTCCATATCTCTATCTCACTACGTCTCACAAGATAACCACACTCATTAGTGCTCAACCACTAGGATCACATTCACCTGTGCTCATCCACATGCATTTCCAACTCATTAGATCTTCTTTCCCACTGCATTACATAGGAGAGTCATATGGAGTTCATCATACCAACTCTCTGCTTAGAGGAGGATAATACATCATTTTCATATCCATCTTAGAATGACACACCCAGATCATTGGAATTCACATGTTCACCTGTGCTCAACCACAGTCATGTCCAACTCAACATATATTCTTTCTCACTGCGTTACACAGGAGAATCATCTAGAGTTCATCTCAACTCTCTGTAATGAGGATGCCAACACAACATTCCAGTTCTGTCTCAGATAGGAACCACACACCCAACTGAAGGCCCTCTCTTAGGTATGTGTCATGGAGGATGTCTCACACAGATGTAATCATCAACACTCCCTCTCAGCTAGGGAGGCATTCTCCATCAGGCCAAGGCTCACACAGAAGTACTCAAACTTTGTCTTGGCTGTAGTCATCAACACTCCCTCTCAACTAGAGAGGTATTCTTCACCAAGTCAGTTTGGTGAAGGTGTCTACAAACTTCTCATGTGTAGGAAGGTACTGAACATGTACTGCTTTCATGTGCATCATGTCTCTGAAAATAATATTTTATCTCAATTGTGTTTCGATCTATCATGAAACATAGGGTTCTCAAAGATCTTCACACAACTCTGGTTATAGGATCCATCTCATGATTAAGTAAATATTGAGGCTTATGAAGCCACACTGCTTCGCACACTCAATGATATATACTATGCTTTTGTGGTACTCAAGGCCATAGAGCTTTGTTTCCTGTTGCATCAGGAAATCATGGAAAACAACAATCAGATGTGATTTTCCAGACTTTTGTTCATTTTTCATATCCCTACAAACTCAAGTCCACACTGGAGGCATATCTCAGGCCATATCCAACTGTGTCTCTTAGATATCTCAATATATATTTTGTTGTTATCCAGTGAGTCTGTCTCGGTTGAATCATGGAATGACTAAGTACATTCACTGCATAGCATGAATCAAGTTTGCATCAAGGATCCAATCAGTTGTGGATCAATCTCGTCTGAATCATCATCATTCATTTTCTTCAAATCCATCACCATGGATTTTCATTTTGTCATATTGAGCTTCTTTAATATTTCCACTGTACATTTTCCTTGCCTCAGGAAAATCACATTGGTCCTCTATCATACTTCTTGTCCCAAGAAGTAGTGCATCATACTTAGATCCTTCATCTCTAAATCAGAAGTCAAGGCTTACTTGTATCCAACAACAAGGATTTTTGAATAAGTCATCCAAATTGGGCTCTTGTTACCAACACTGTAATAATATAGATTTGGATAAGCAACATTCTTGTTGAAACCCAAACTCATCAAGAATCCATCCATCTGACATAGTTTCCAACTCATGGATGGTAGTATGGATGGAAGTGTATTGATCTTACTAGATCAAGTGTCTCATCATAGACGACTCCCTCTATTTGTGAGAATCATTTGTCTATATATCTCGCTTTGTATTTCCTTATACTTCCATCAGTTTCATGCTTGATCTTATAGATCCACTTGGAAGTCACCACATAATTCCCTTCTGGTCTCTGAACAATATCTTATACATAATTCTTTAATATATACTGGTATTATTTTTTTATGGCATATTTCCATACATGTTCTCCTATTTATTCTCCAAGACAAGGAGGCTCAGAATCAATGAAGTGACTCATGAATGAAGGATGGCTCAAAAAATCTCTTTTTTTTTTCTCAAGATCTGCCTTGAGGGGCTTGTATGTTCCTCTGCCTCCTGCAAAGTTTTGTCGAGCCTAGGCAAGCCTTTTATGCCCTACTGCAACATCTCTAGCATATCAACTGGAGTAGTTGAATCAGATGGAGTATTGTTTGTCTCCCTCTGAATTGCTGAAGAGGGAGAAGGTATTCCTTATTTTCATTTTTTTTGGACTCCCTCTAAGTCAAGTATCTCTCTCTGAAGTCTGAAGGATGGAAGACTTCTTTTATTTTCTTGCTAGATATTTTATGTCTTCTTGACCAGCATAATAATAAATCAATAAGGTTTGGACTCTCGTAGCAAGGATAGTGGTCCAAGTCATGAGGGATCCTACAATGGAGATAATACCCTTCACTTTATTAAGAATGCAATCAATTAATGATCAAACAATTTACCTGAAATTGTAGTCATTTTCAATTCTATTTTTGTTTTAGAGAAAGTACTTTTCCTCTCTCTTATCTTCATTCTTTTGGGGTGGATCTAGATCAATGTCAACGGTGGAATCATATTGTATTCCTTTCTTCCTGGTTGGAAAATTTCTTGCATAATGCCCATATTTGTCACATCTGAAGCACTGAATCTCTGAGACATCTCTTCTATGATTATGATTTGAGGTTGATGGAGACTTCTCATCTCTGAAAGTTTGTCTAAATTTTCTTTTGAATCTTCCTCCTTTCTTTGTATTAAGTGCAAGAGCATGGTTTTCATCATAGGATTCTTCCACTCCTTTATTTCTAAGTGTAAGTTATTCTTGAGTACAATATATCCACAAACGATCAAAGGTTGGTAACATTTCTCTTCCACTGATGCTTTGAAGAAAAGGTTCCTAGTGTTTTGGAAGATTGTTGAGAGTAGATAAGATAAGTTCTCTGTCACACATGATTTATTCAATGGCACCTAGTTGTTCTTTGATTTTTGATATCTTCATAAAGAAGGTAACAAATGTATCAACTTTTTTCATCTTGGTACTTTGAAGTTGGCCCTTTAAGATAATAGCTCTGAGGGTGTTTTCACTTTCAAACATATCTTTTAGTGCTTCATACATTTCATAAGTTTTTTTTTAGATTGGAAATACGAGGTAGGAGATGATCGCTTACTGAGTAGATGATTATTTTTCTTCCCTTCTTATTTACTTCTCTTCATCAGTAGCTGTATCTAGTAAATTTTTTGTTACCACATTCAAAATGTCATATTCTTCAAGGGTGACCTGAATCCTTGACTTCTAGGAGCTGAAGTTTCTTGATCCATCGAGCCTATATTCCACTAAAGTTATGTTCTTCATTTTTTTGGTTTTCTTCACAAACTCTCACCAACTTGACTTAGAAAACCTAATGGTTAGGTTGGAATAGTAACCTTAGGTTTTGTTGGGCATATGAATGCCAAAAATAAACTTTGAGAGTGTCATAGGAATACTTATTGATCTAAAACGTTTCTTCGAGATGTTGCAGAAACCCTAAGATCAAGATTCTGCAGAAAATTTCGGAACCCTAGAAACCCTAGGGCCAAAAACTCAAAATCCTTGGAATTTCACTTTGAAGATCTTTGGAGGTGCATTGAGGAGGTCCGTACACCTTTATACAAGTTTCATCCCCAACGTCCACATATAAGGTGTTGAAAAGGCCAAACAAGTGAGGCTCGTATGGATTTCTGCAGAAACCCTAGAGATCGTACGAAACTGCAGAAGGAGGATGACTTAGATTTTAAGTGCTTGTGTAGGGGTTCTTCAAGAACTATGCTCTGAAACCATGTTGATTTTTCAATGATAAAGGCTTAAGCATGAATTTCATTCCATTTTAACATTTTACTTAAACCATGAACAATTTGTTGCAACAACCAAGATCACAAGAAGAAACACCATGCACAAGTACACAAGAAGTATCCTGGGAAACCCTTCTCAACAAGGGAAGAAAACCCAACCAATAATTTTCTATATTATTAAAGAGAAAGACCTCCACCACCAAAAAAACCTAGGACACAAAAGGGTGCTCACAAACCCTATGTTAGGGACCTAACCCCTCACGTATGTAGAACAGTATATTCGGATGTAATAAAGGTCAATATTAATAAGGCCTTGCAATAAAGTAGAATAATTCGAATGTAAGAAGATCTAATAGAATATTTTTCTTCTAGAAGGATCTTCCTCTAGATGGTTCTTTTGATAGACATATTTAGTATAAATAGGAGTCGATGGTATGAGAACCCTATCTTGGATATTATTGTAATAGAGCTTTGCTCGACTGGAGGATGCCCCCTCGAAGAGGCCCATGAACATTGCTCTCAGAATCAAAGTGATATTTATGGTGTTACTTTGATATTATTCAGTGTTATTGTGGTGTTGTTCTGGTTATATTGTTATTTATCTTCCATTTCTAGCATTTTATTTCTATTATGCATACTTTTTATATCTAGAATATTACAAGTGGTATCAGAAGACTTTCCTAGGCAGAAAATTGTTGGTTAATTTTTTTCAAGGTAGAGACATATTCCGACATCTTTAAGCTACAAAGATCTACCATTAAGCGCATAAACCCATGGTTGAGGGATTCATACACGAAGAAAATACAAGTGGTTCTTAAGCGCACATTTATTGGCCACCCTTGTAACCCCTGTTGGTACCCCTTCGAGTGGTAGCACATCCGACAACACCTATATACAAACCAGCCTAGATTTCCTGAATCCCTCTTTAGATAAACCAATCGACCGTTGGATTGCTATAGTGTCACCGAGAAAAACACTCGGGAATATACTCTCTAGTACCTGGGTAGTCGGGTAGTACGACTAAGGGCACGGTCTAGACTCTTTAGTTAGTGCCCTGAGATATTGGGCCGAGTACTATTGTTGGACCCCACACGTATATCAGAGAGATATAACACAAAGAAAACCCTTGTCTGTAGAACCCTTGAATACCTAACCCTTGGGGATGGAAACAAAACATAAAACATACAATATCTATTATTGTGAAACTGTGTTCAAGTTGCCAAATCACTACACATTTCTTCCTGGTTAAGCATTTGGGAATTTCATCATTGCATTATTCTTCAAACCAGAGTATAACTCTGCACCATTATTTGAGACCTATTCCATTGGATTTATATCTTCTCCCTGATCACATTCATAACTATCATTTTTCAACAAAGTTTTTGACCCCACCCACCCCTTTTTAGTTCCCTCATCATCATGGCCCATACTCATAGCCAATACTTGGAAGCTCACTTAAATACCTTACAATCTAATTTCACAGAGATCCAACAAGAAGTGAGACAAATCAATGCCAATATTGACACCGTCAATCAAAACATGAACTCCTCCATCACTGCATCAATCACCGAACTCAAAGAATACCTCAAACAAGACATGACTACCCAACTTGAATGTATCATTTCGATGATCTGCACCAAGCTGCATATCCCTGCAGATCCCCCTTTATCTGACACACCTTTGCATACCAAAGCTTAAACTTCCTCCCATTCCCATAATTTTCATCCCCATCACTTTCAGCGTGACCTATGCCTTCCGCGGGTGGATGTGACCAAATTTGATGGCTCAAATCCCACTGGTTGGGTAACTCAACTGGAACATTATTTCTCTTTGTACGACATTACAGATGATTTGACCAAACTCTGGTATGGTATTCTCAATCTAGATCAAGAACGTTGGTAATGGTGGCAATGGAGAAAAAATTCCCGTCAAGGGTATATTGCTTGGACACACTTTGTGGTAGACCTTTATGAATGCTTTGAAACTGACACCAACCATTTAGGTCATTTGACAAAGTTGAAATAATCTGGAAAAATGGAAGACTTTATAGCTGCTTTTGAGTGACTGGCTTTTCGTACAGAGGGAATGTCTAATGCTTTTTTCTGAGAATGTTTTATCAGTGGCCTCAAGGATGAGATTCATTCCCATGCCCTCATGGCTCGGCCTCAGAGTTGGGTGGAGGATACTAAAATATCTAAGGAAGCACAACAACTTGTATCTTCTCAAAACCAAAACCCCCCATTTATTCCTCGCACTAAACCAATAAATCCCACCACTCCTTCTGCACCACTAAAGATCCAAAAATTGACCAGGGTTGAAATGGTTGAACGCCAACACAAAGGCCTTTGTTATAATTGTGATGATAAATATTTTTCGGGCCACAAGTGTAAGGAACAAAAGATTTTTATGGCCATCTCGGAGGATATTTCGGAAGAGGATGTTGAAACGCCCCTTGTGTCTGAGTCACTGGAACCCACTGACATAACCCCTCCCTCAGACCCTCCCGAAGTAGAACCAATCATTTCCATAAATGCTCTCATTGGATTCTCTGCCCCACAAACCCTCAAGCTAATTGGTTACATAAAGCATATGAAGGTCATCATTCTTGTTGATAGTGGAAGCACCCATAATTTTATTCATCGTCGCATTGCCCAAGAAACCCATTGCTATATCCATGCAGTCAATAATTTCCAAATCATGATTGCCAATAGAGGCTACATGAAATGTGGAGGGCGTTGTGAAAATGTGTGTCTCCAAATTGGTGACTACCACCTGAAATCTCATATGTTTGCTATCGACATGGGTGGTCGTGACATTGTGTTGGGTGCAAACTGGCTAAGGACTTTGGGTCCCATTCTCATGGATTTTAAGGAATTAACCGTGCAATTTGACCAGGAGGGTCAAGAATATAAGTTCCAAGGCATCATCGTCGGTTCACCTGAAATCATTAGTTCCCATCTCATGGAAAAGCTACTCAAAAAAGGCCATTATGGCGTTATTGCCCAACTCCATGCTATATAAGCAACTGAGACACCCTCTATGCCGCAAGACCTCCAATCCATCCTCTATAAACATCAACTAGTATTTTCCACTCCCCAGGGAATCCCTCCTTCCTTTGGTGTTCATGATCATTCCATTCCCCTGGTACCAGGAAGCCTTCCTCCTAATATTCGTCCCTATCGCCACCCCTTTTCCCAAAAAAATAAAATTGAGAAAATGGTTCAAGAACTGCTTAACGCAGGTGTTATCCACCCTAGTACGAGCCCCTACTCTTCTCCTATGGTCATGGTCCTGAAGAAAGAAGGTTCTTGGTGCATGTGTCCTAACTTCCACACCCTCAAAAAACTCACCATTAAAGACAAATTTCCCATTCTTGTCATTGATAACCTCTTGGATGAATTGAGTGGCACCCAGTTCTTTACTAAAATTGATATTCATTCTGGCTACCACCAGATCCGTATCAAAGAGGCAGACATTCCTAAGACTTCCTTTAGAACTCATTAGGGCCACTATGAGTTTTTGGTCATGCCCTTTGGCTTGTGTAATGCCCTCTCCACCTTCCACAACCTCATGAACCATGTCTTATGTCCTTTTCTCTGTCATTTTGTCTTATTTTTCTTTGATGATATCCTCATCTATAGAAAAACCTGGACAAACCATCTTTCTCATGTGGATCAAGCTCTCCATATACTCTCTCATCACCAACTTTTCCTGAAACAGTCTAAATGTTCTTTTGGCACTTTGAAAGTCGAGTACTTGGGTCATCTTGTTGGAAAGGACATCGTCCGGGTGGATCCTAAAAATATTGAAGCTATGAAATACTAGCCTCACCCAAATACTCTCAAAATCTTGGATTTATGGGCTTAACATGTTATTATCACAAGTTTGTTAAGAATTATGGAAAGATTGTGACACCTCTCACTACACTTCTTAAAAATAATTCTTTCACTTGGACTCCAACAACTTCTCAGGCCTTTCAAACCTTGAAGATGGCCATGTGCACCACTCCAGTCCTAGCCCTTCCCGATTTCACAAAGACCTTTGTCCTGGAATGTGATCCTTCAAGGAAAGGAATTGGTATTGTCCTTATGCAAGAGGATCAACCTTTGGCCTTTACTAGCAAGCAACTGTTTGAATGAAATTTGGGAAAATCAATCTATGAAAAGGAAATTTTGGCTATTCGTCATGTCGTTGATCTATGGCACCCTTATCTATTGGGGAAACACTTCCAAATTAAGACACATTATCAAAGCCTCAAGTATTTTCTAGAACAACGCATTTCCTCCCCAGAGAAACAAAAATGGGTGACTAAGCTCTTTGGATATGATTATGAGATCATTTACAAGAAAGGAAAAGACAATGTGGTTACAGATGCACTTTCCCGAAAGTATGAAGATGAAGGATCCCTTTTTTCTCTCTCCTTCATTGTACCAGAATGGATCCAAGTCATTCGCCAGGAATGGCTACACGATCCCAAAAGTTCGCATCTGATACAAAATTTGTAGTCCAATTCTTCAGTCCCTCCAAGGTACTCTTGGCTCCATGATGAACTTCGATACAAATGTCATTTGTATTTAAGTAAACATTCAAAACTTAAATACACGGTACTTTCTGAGCTTCATGCTACACCCACAGCTGGGCACTCCAGGTTTACCAAAACCTCTGATAGGATCAAACGTTATTTTTTCTGGGATGGTATGAAACAAGACGTTCGTAATTTTGTAGTTGAATGTGATGTTTGTCAACGCAACAAGGGAGAAACAGTCAAATCTCCTGGCACACTACAACCGCTTCCAATTCCATCTGCTATTTGGAGGGATATATCTATGGATTTTATTATAGGCTTACCTAAATCGGGAAATAAATCAATCATCATGGTGGTAGTCTCTTGCCTTTCCAAGTATGCTCATTTATGTGCTCTTCAACACCCATTTATAGCATCCACTATGGCTCAACTTTTCATGGATCAGGTCTTCAATCTTCATGGCATGCTTCATTTTATTGTTCTGATCGCGACCCAACTTTCACCAACAATTTTTGGCAAGAACTATTCAAGCTTCAAGGAACCCAATTCCATATCAACACAACTTATCATCCCTAGACTGATGGTCAAACTGAAGTTGTCAAAAAATGTTTGGAAACATATTTGAGGTGTTTTTCATCGGAAAAGAAAAATCAATGGGCTCAATGGTTACTCCTAGTTGAATGGTGGTACAACACTTCATACCATACAACTACCCGCATGACTCCTTTTGAAGCGGTATATGGACAAAATTCACCTTCAGTTCTCTCATATTTACCAGGTGTCTCGAAGGTCCAGGAAGTTGTCCAAACGCTTACAGTTCGAGAGGCTATTCTCCGTACCCTCAAATAGAATTTGGTCATGGCCCAGAATCACATGAAACAACAAGCAGATCAAGGTCGCTCTGAACGTCAATTTACAGAAGGGGATCAAGTGTTTCTTCGACTTCAACCTTACAATCAAAATTCCCTCAAAGGTCGACCATTGTCATAAGTTGACGCCCAAATTTTATGGTCCTTATACCGCTCTCAAGCGTGTGGGACTGGTGGCCTATCAGTTAGCTTTGCCCATTCATTCTAAGCTACATCCTGTTTTTCATGTTTCATGCTTAAAGAAGGTGATTGGAACTAAGTGCCAAACTCAAACCAACCTTCTCGAGTTGGATGAAGAAGGATCCATTTGGCTACAAGCACAAGCAGTTTTGGACCAGCATGAGCGTCGCCTACATCAGCGAAACATCAAGGAAGTGTTAGTCCAATGGAAAGATACAACTCCAGTAGATTCCACTTGGGAACCAACTACCATTCTGTAACAATTTCCACATCTCAATACTTGAGGACAAGGTTGTTTTTAAGGGGGGGGGGACATGTTAGGGACCTAACCCCTCACATATGTAGAAAAATATATTCAGATCCAATAAAGTTCAATATTAATAAGGACTTGCAATAAAGTAGAATAAGTCGAATGTAAGAAGACCTAATAGAATCTTTTGCTTCTAGAAGGATCTTCCTCTTCCTCTAGATGGTTCTTTTGATAGACATATTTAGTATAAATAGGAGTCGAGGGTATGAGAACCCTAGCTTGGATATTATTGTAATAGAGCTCTGCTCGATTGGAGGTTTCCCCCTCGAAGAGGCCTGTGAACATTGCTCTCAGAATCAAAGTGCTCTTTCTGGTGTTATTTTGATATCATTTCAGTGTTATTGTGGTGTTGTTACAGTTATATTTTTATTTATCTTCCATTTCTATCATTTTTTTTCTATTTTGCATACTTTTTATATCTAAAATATGACACCCTACAAGACTAGCGCCCAAGAGAGGTGCACACTTTTCCCAAGAAGATGTACTTGCTGAAATTTCCAAAAACACACTTGTCATATGTTTCCTCAATGGGGATTTTACCTTCACTTATATTAGACTGAACCTATCAACGAAAGTGTCTATTGGAACAACATGGA